>NW_019014682.1:1089470-1100623 GCF_000150535.2 Carica papaya | reverse complement strand
TATTGTGTTCACCGTTCTGTTTTCTATAGGTTGATAAAAAAATGCTTAGTCGCGAAGGTGAGCCGGTGGAGCCACCGCATCAAGAAATTTCACCACTGGTAGATTTTTGTTTTTTTTTTTTAATTTTTTCGGCCAACGGAGGCCCTTAACGTGTTTTTTTTATAGGGATATGTATAAAACCGGCCAAAACTGGCCAAAACGGTCAGGCTAGCAAACCACCGCCGTGAGCGACAGTGCCGTCGCCGGAGCAAGGCGGTGCCACTGTGTCAGAACCCCGAAATTGGCCAGAAAAGGATTTTTAACACCAAGTTTGGATTTTTGGAGTTTTTTTAGGTACATGAAGTGTGTTTTAATCTCTGTATAAAGATTCAGAAAATCTGTGGACCACCAGTAGGTGCAATAGAAAGTTCGGTATTTCGAATAATGATTCGGGTAAGAATATCTCACCTTATTCTATGTTATGAAATTGAAGTTTAATAATCGATAATATGGTATTTATGTAATTTAGAAAAATTTAAAAATAATTATAGGTTACTAATAGAGACGGAACTGATTAGTTATTTATTCGTTTGTCATGTGTAACTGATTGTTTGCTTTTACTGATTCAAATATATGAGAATATACTGGAATAGTTAAATGATTCTGTTGTGCTTCCTTGATGTATATTTATTGATTGTCTTGTATGATTTATAATTAATTTATAAAATTAAAAAGTTAATATATAAATGGAAAATTGCTTAGTCATGTGAATTAATGAATGATAATCTTACTAGATATTTTGAGAGATGGTGGATAAATCAGGTACATAAGAAACTCTACCGTGAACGTTGCATCATACCGGACGGGGTATCGAGGAATGACATTTTTAGCACTCATACCGGATGAGGTATGGAAACGGCCCGATTCACTCTCATACCAGACGGAGTATTGAGAGATGGTATTTTTGGCGCTCATACCGGACGGGGTATGGGGACGGCCGATTAACTGACAATATTGGATATTGGTTCACGCGTAGTGAGACATCCCTATGGATCTCCAAGGATACTAGTGGGCAAATAAAAAGAAAAAGTTGTTGTTTTTACTCACTTGAATATGAGTTTATAATGTTATTTGAGTTATTGTCTCTATAGGTCGATTTTAAAAATCTCACAACGGTAAATATATGTAATAAATGATTTTCCTTATGATAAATGAATTTACTTAGATCAAGAGCACAATTGGTTGTTTTTATGATTTTTACCAAATTTCAGTTTCTATATCGATGAATAGTGTGATATTGTCACTAGTTTAGTATAACTCATCTTTAATTAACTATGTCAAATCACGAGAACTAAGCCCCAGATTTCGATCAACAAGAGGGTTGTGAATAAGTCACCACCCGGACTCTGTTCAAAAGCTAGTGAAAGTCGTCTTAAAATGCTCAATATGTTGTCTTTTATTTATTTCTTTAATTTTCGTTTGTTCTTTTAAAAGAGATATTTCATAGCCCTATTGGGCATTCTAAATTTTTGTGTAAGGAATGTAAACCTTAAACTGTAATGAATGTAAACCTTAAACTCTATTATTTCGCTTTCGCATTTAATTTATAATTTTATTTCATTTTAAGTTTGGAGCCTTTATACCTCCAGTTCACAGCACCAACATCGGTGCCTCAACACCTTGAAACAACAACTCACGACACTGTTCCAATTTTCTGTAGACTCTCTCTCACCTACAATCCCTGCTTCACACTCCTAATAACTCATCTTCTTCCTTACAGAACCTAAACCTAAATATACCCTTCTTCACACTCTTGCCCCACCATTGGTCTCTTTATTCCACTCTACCACCAAGCGACTATGTTCATCGTGTTCTGCCTCTCTATGCCCTCAGAATCGTGAATCAACCACCAAATTTGACCAAATAAAGACTTATACTATATCACCTTACCAAATCCAAAATTGGGAATTTGGCTTTCATCGTTCCCTAGACTTGTAGGACGCCTTCACGCGTAGCTCTCTTCGACTCTCTCTCCTGAATCTCCTTCCAAACTCTCTCAATCTCTCTTCTTCCTGGTAAACCGATCTAGCTCGACCTTTCCTCCCCTGCTTCTTTTTCTTTCCTTTTTTTTCTATTTTCTCTTTTCTTCTTTTTTTCTTCTCAGCCTACCCCTATTTATATTTACCTTCTCTTCTCATCTCAACCCTTCAATCTACCCCTCCCCCTTAATCCTCATCGTTTATCTAACCCTCAGTACATTGCAATTTCTATATTACCTCTTTTCTTTAAAGATATTCCCAGTTTGGTCCTATTTTCCTTCCGCTTTTAATTTTTATCAGGATGTTACAAAAACAGTTTATAGTATATGTAACAGCCCCGGAAATTTAGAATGAAATATGTGTATTAAAAATGTCAAATGCAAAAGCGTAATAAAAATTTTGATTAACATCCCTTACACTAAAACCAAAAACATGTTCAAAGTATAAAAGAACAAACTAACTAAAAGAGATACTCGAAAATAAGAACTATAAATATAACTACGGAGTCTTTAGGCGTCCCCTTCGCCGTCTTCCTGTAGAACGAGCTCGGGAACAACGTTTTTCTGATCTGAAATAGTTAAATAAGGAATGAGCTACACCAGCCCAGTAAAGACATCACACTATCTCACCGCCACGGAAGTAAAGGTGGGTAGAAAACACAAAAAGATCAATGGAGCATAATTTATAATAAACTCGTTTATTAACATAAAAACCTTTACTGTCCACTTACCTCGGTGAGGTCCATAAAACAACATATGAAAGCAATAACATTATCATCATCATGAAATCATATGAACTGTATAACATAATACTTACTACGCCTTTGCATTTCAATCATTAAACAACACATTTTCCTCATTTACCAGCCTACTAGTATCCATGGGGATCCATAGGGGTCCCGCTACCCGTGAACCTTTAACATTTATAACCTGATTCCAGAGCCGTCCCCATACCCCGTCCGGTATGGGCACCAAAACCATGAACCTCAATACCCCGTCCGGTATGAGGGTGAAACGGGCCATCCCTATACCCCGTCCGGTATGGGCGCCAAAACATATAAGATCTCCATACCCCGTCCGGTATGAGAGACCACGTTCCCGGTAGAGTTTCCTACGGACCCGGTCCGTCCACCATCTCCCAGGATATCTAGTCAGGCTGTCCACATTATTCACTATCAATTCACATAACCTTTTTGACCATTTTCTTAGTTTCAATCAACCAAACACACATAACATGTAAACCAATAATGGACACCAAACAAGAAAACACAGTATCGAGTTAAGCATAATACCGACCATAATAAGGAAACCATGATTCATGCATACGGGACCATAATATAATTACATCAAACATCATACTGCATTTAATACTGAAAATTAAATCAAACAATAATAGACCAACACAGTATCAGACTCGGGCTCCATTGGCAACCTAAATCAATTATACATCTATAAAGTCACACAGTACAGTTTAATTATTTATTTAGCTTTAAATACCGTGATAGGAAATAGGGTGAGGGGTCCTTACTTATTTCGGGGTCTGAATACGGCTCTACAGTGCGCCTACAGGCTGTCCCTAATTTTTCCTGAATTTTTTCCGTAGAACTGAAATGCACTACTGGTACCTGCACGTGTCCCAAAAAAATCCCAAATTAGACCTAGGACCCCTTTCGGCCAATATCGCAATTCCGACACGGCGGCTCCGCCGTGCTCCGGCGACGGCGGCGGTGATTCACCTCGGGTTGGCCGAATTCGGCCACGCTTGCATCGGTCCCTGCGATAGAACAACCCTAGGGCCCTCAGTGGGCCAAAAAATCACGAAAAACTGAAACTTACCGGCTGCGGTGCCCTCGGGTGCAGCGGCTCCTCCGGCGTGAGTCGCGTTTTGATGCTTGGCTCCGATCAACCTGTAGAGAAAAGAACGGTGATCATAGTGGTATAAAATTTGCATCAAACAGAGGCCAGGAAGGGCCTCATCCGATCGCGATTTAATTGGGATTAAATCTGGGTCGTCCGATCGCGATTTAATTGGGAATAAATCTGGGTCGTTCATCGCGATGCAATCTGGGTCGTCCATGCCTGATTGAATCTGGGCCGTCCTTGCGCGTGGATCTGGGTCATCCGTGCGCACGTTTGATCTGGGCCGTCCGTGTGGGCGGGAACGGATCTGGGCAGTCCGATCGCGCGCAAGCGGATCGCCCACGTGGCCCGTTCCCTGGTCAGCGTTGCCTTGCCACGCGACGCGTTCTGGTTGGCCGGGGCTGCTGACTGGGCCGCTGACGTGGCTGCTGACGTGGTGCTCACGTGGCACAACTTTTCTAAATTGCGTTTTGACCTCCGGTTTCCGATTTTCTTTTCAAAAATACCCTCAGAATCCAAATTTTCACCCCTTTTTCCCAAAATCAATTTCAATTAAGTCCAAATAATATTTTTACCCAATTTTATCATTTTTATTATTTATATTTTCATTGAATTAAATTAAACTAAGTTAAATAAAAAATCAAATAAATAAAAAAGAATAAAATTAAATGAATAAAATTTTTATTCATTTATTTGGGTGTTACAACTCTCCCCCCCTTAAAGAAATTTGCTCCCCTAAATTTGCCTCTTACTCTTGGTCGAACAAATGGGGATACTAGGCTCTAAATTCTGATTCTAGTTCCCAAGTAGCCTCCCTGAGCGTGTGGTTCTGCCACACGACCTTTACAAATGATATTTTTCGGTTGCGAAGTATTCTGCTCTTTCAGTCCGTGATACCGACCGACACTTCTTTATAAGACAAGTCCTCTTGGAGTGGAAGCGGTTAATGAGCCAAAACATGAGAAGGGTCCGGGTTGTACTTACGTAGCATGGATACGTGGAACACGTTGTGGACTCTGGAGAGCTCTGGAGGCAGTGCTAGTTTGTAGGCAGCAGTACCAATCCTGTCTAAGATTTCGAAGGGTCTAATATACCGGGGGTTTAATTTTCCCCTCCTGCCGAACCTATTAATTCCCTTGAAAGGAGTGACCTTAAGAAACACCCGGTCGCCTTTCTCAAACGCTAGGTCTCTCCTCCTGGTCTCTACATAACTCTTCTGCCTACTCTGAGCTGTCTGAATGTTCTTCTTGATTTTAACTATCTTGGATGTGGTCTCCTCTACCAACTCCGGGCCGAACAATCTTCAATTGCTCATCTCCTCCCAGTAAATCGGTGATCTGCACGGGCGCTCATATAACGCCTCATATGGAGCTATGCCGATACTTGTTTGGTAGCTGTTGTTGTAGGCAAACTCTATCAAGGGCAGATGGTCGTCCCAATGGCCCCCGGAGTCAAGGACACAATCTCGGAGCATATCCTCAAGCGTATGAATTGTCCTATCTGATTGTCCATCAGTCTGGGGATAGAAAGCAGTACCAAGAGATAGCTTTGTTCCCATAACTTGCTGGAAGCTGCTCCAAAACCGAGAAGTGAACCTGGGTTCCCTGTCGGACACTACCGTCACTAGAACCCCATGCAATCTGACTATCTCCCGGATATACATCCTTTCCAACTTATCCAATGAATCAGTCATCCTGATGGCTAGGAAGTGGGAAGACTTGGTAAGTCGGTCAACAATTACCCATATGGCATCGTGTCCTAAACGTGCCTTGGGTAGCCCCGATACGAAGTCCATGGTGATATGTTCCCACTTCTACTCCTGGATCGGTAAAGGCTGAAGTAACCCGCTTGGGCGCTGATGCTCTGTCTTGACCTGCTGACATACCAAACATTTAGATACAAAGTTGGCTATATCTCTCTTCATCCCATGCCACCAAAACCGGGGTCGCATGCTCTGGTACATTTTGGTGCTTCCTGAATGCATGGCAAACTTCGAGCTATGGGACTCCGTCATGATGTCCCTTTTTAACTCACTCTCATCTGGGACACACAACCTGTCTTGGAAACGAAGTAGTCCATCGGCAGATGTTCGGAATTCTGAGCTCCCTCCCTGTTCTGCATCCCTCTTGCGGGCTACCAGGGCGGGGTCAACTGTCTGGGCTTCCCTTATTCTCTGAGTTAACTCGGGCTGGACTGTCAGGCGGCCCAAACATGTGACTCTCTTCAGATCATGAAGTCAAACCTGTTGTGTGGCCCCAATTAGTCTGCATTCTGAAACCATCAAATGGGCTAAGATACCTGTACTTTTCCTGCTGAGGGCATCTGCTACCACGTTGCCCTTACCCAGATGGTATAAGATGTCACAATCATAGTCCTTAAGGAGTTCCATCCACCTTCTCTGACGCATGTTGAGATCCTTCTGAGTGAATATGTGTTTCAAACTCTTGTGATCGGTATAGATCTGAAAGGTCTCTTCGTACAAATAATGGCGCCAAGTTTTCAAGGCATGAATGATTGCGGCAAGTTCCAAGTCATGGGTGGGATAGTTTTTCTCATGATTCTTAACTGTCTGGACCCGTATGCTATAACCTTTCCATGTTGCATCAGGACACAACCCAGACCCAGATAGCAGGCATCACTATAAACTGTATATCGTCCCGATCCACTCGGTAAAGCCAGCACGGGTGCAGTGGTCAGCCGTTTCTTTAATTCTGAGAAACTTTTTTCGTAGTCTTCATTCCACTCAAATTTGGCATTCTTCTTTATGAGTCGGGTTAGAGGAGCTGCTAGACTGGAGAATCCTTCAACGAACTTGCGGTAATAACTTGTCATTCCTAAGAAGCTACGGATTTCCTTAACTGATGTCAGCTTCTCCCAACCAAGCACCGCTTCAACCTTTTCAGGATTCACTGATACCCCTTCCTTTGATATGATGTGTCCTAAGAAGGCAATCTGCTCAAGCCAGAATCCACACTTACTCAACTTCGCATATAGCCTCTTGGTTCTAAGAACCTGCAAAACTTGGGCTAGATGGTGAGCATGCTCTTCTCTGCTTTTTAAGTAGACTAAGATATCATCGATGAACACGATGACAAATTGATCCAAGAACTCTCAAAAAATCCTGTTCATCAAATCCATAAAGATTGCTGGGGCATTGGTTAGCCCGAATGGCATGACCAGGAACTCATAGTGTCCGTACCTAGTTCGGAAGGTCGTTTTGGGGATGTCTTCTGCTCTTATCTTCACCTGGTGGTAACTTGATCGTATGTTTATTTTAGAGAAGACTTGTGCACCCTGCAGTTGATCAAAGAGGTCATCAATCCAGGGAAGGGGATACTTGTTTTTGATCGTGACCTTGTTCAATCCTCTGTAATCAATGCACAGTCTCAACGTTCCATCTCCTTTCCTTGCAAAAGTGACTCTGGCACCCCAAGGGGACACACTGTGTCTAATAAAACCACTGTCTTGCAGTTCAGTGATCTGTTTCCTCAGCTCTTCCATCTCAATGCGGCTCATGCGGTAAGGAGCAACCGAAATGAGCTGGGTACCTAGCTTTGGGTTTATAATGAACTCGACTTCCTTGTCCACTGGCAGACCGGGCAGTTCGTCTGGAAACATATCTGGGAAGTCTCGGACTACAGGAATCTCTTGAATACAAATTTCCCTCTTGGGCTTGCCTAGTCAGAGAAAACAACAAGATTAAGGCACTAGAAGTTAAGAAAACTTGTCATCAAGGAATACGTACTGAATAATTTTATTAATTTATAAATGGCTCCTCGTTAAGAGGATTAAATACAACTTTCTTGTTGAAGCAATCTATAGTGGCGTGATACGCCGCTAGCCAATCCATTCCTAAGATTACATCAAAATCCCTCGTGTTTAACCCTATCAGGTCTACACTCAGCTTCCTATTTGCTATCTCCACGGCACAAGCCCTATAGATAGCTTCCCCTAGTAGTGTTTCACCCCAGCAGTAGACACAAACAACAGTGATTCAAGTTTATCAGGTGATACATTAATTTTAGAAGCAAAAGCATGTGAAACAAAAGAGTACGATGCACCAGTGTCAAATAAAACATGAGCAATATGGTCACAGATAGTATACATACCATGTACCACATCCAGGTCGGCGTCGGCATCCTGCTGGGTAACGTTGTAAGCTCTGCCCTAGATAGAAGGCCTCCCTTGATTCTGGTTCCTCGGGCATTCTCTGGTATAATGCTGGGCACTGCCACAAATGCGACAAGTGTTGTTGAGGCGGTAGCAGGGTCGGTCCCCGTGATCTCTGCCACAGTGTTGACAGATCTTCCCACGTGCTGCCCCTGGAGCCTAAGGAGGGACCTGGATGACTGGTCTGGGCCTCTTGTTTGGTTGGGCAGGCGCCGTGGGTGCTGGCCTGCGGAACGGAGCTGAGGGTCGGGAACTCCCTCCTGGCTGAGGACGGGTGCTGAAGCTTCTTTCCACGGTCTGTGCCTTTGCCAGGACTGCTGAATATGTCTTGAGCTCCAGTACTACCAAGTGTTGCCTGATCTTTGGGCGGAGACCCGATTGGAATCTCCTGGCCTTTCGGCCCACATCCATCAATGTCTCTGGGGAGTATCATCCCAGCTCGAGGAACTTACAAGCATACTCTGATACTGTCATGTTTCCCTGAACTAGTTAAACAAACTTCATTTCCTTTAGGTGTCGAATGTGCTCAGGGAGATATTCCGCATGGAAGGCCATTAGGAACTGCGCCCAAGTGACTGGTGTAGGCAGGGTGGCCTGCTTGAGCTCCCACCAACGTCCTGCTTTCCCTACCAGCATGAAGGAAGTAAGGGTAGCTCTCTACTCAGGGACTACTCCCAAGATCCTGAAAGCTCTCTCAGTCTCCGCCAGCCAGTATTGGGCCTCTTCAAAAGAGGATCCCCCTGCAAAGGTGGAGGGGTTCAGTCTCCTGTACCTCTCTATGTAGCCCGGGTCGATCAAGGAAGGAGCGGAGTCCCGTGGAGGAGGGACTGGACCTGGCTAGGGATAGACTGTGGGGCCCTGTGGTGGCACCTGCTGAAATGGTGGGGGCACCGGATTGTACTGTGGCGGTGCCGAGCAGTACGGTGGCTGGGGCACCGGTTCATACTGCGGCGATGGTGCCTGGTGGTACTGAAGTGGAGCAGGCTCGTGCCGGGGTGGCTCGGGATCCGCTTGCTGTAGCGGTGGCTCAACCCGTGGTAGTGGGGGAGGTTCGGGTAACTCCCTTCTCTCCTCTCGACCTTGCTGGGCGGCCATGATTCTTTCCAGCATCTCAAATATTCTGTCCACATCTTTCCGAAGGGAATCATCCCGGGCTGCTCGGTTTAGTGGGGGTCTTCCTCTCCTCATTTCTCTGCACCTGCATTTCATAAGGAATGGTTGAGTAACGGTTTATCGGTGAATATTTCTCTAAGCATTATTGTGTAAGGGATGGGTCCGAGGAACGCGGCTCTGATACCAACTGTAACAGCCCCGGAAATTTAGAATGAAATATGTGTATTAAAAATGTCAAATGCAGAAGTGTAATAAAAATTTTGATTAACATCCCTTACACTAAAACCAAAAACGTGCTCAAAGTATAAAAGAACAAACTAACTAAAAGAAATACTCGAAAATAAGAACTATAAATATAACTACGGAGTCTTTAGGCGTCCCCTTCGCCGTCTTCCTGCGGAACGGGCTCGGGAACAACGTCTTCCTGATCTGAAATAGTTAAATAAAGAATGAGCTACACCAGCCCAGTAAAGACATCACACTATCTCACCGCCACGGAAGTAAAGGTGGGTAGAAAACACAAAAAGACCAATGGAGCATAATTTATAATAACCTCGTTTATTAACATAAAAATCTTTACTGTCTACTTACCTCGGTAAGGTCCATAAAACAACATATGAAAGCAATAACATTATCATCATCATGAAATCATATTAACTGTATAACATAATACTTACCATGCCTTTGCATTTCAATCATTAAACAACATATTTTCCTCATTTACCAGCCTACTAGTATCCATGGGGATCCATAGGGGTCTCGCTACCCGTGAACCCTTAACATTTATAACCTGATTCCATAGTCGTTCCCATACCCCGTCTGGTATGGGCACCAAAACCATGAACCTCAGTACCCCGTCCGGTATAAGGGTGAAACGGGTCGTCCCCATACCCCGTCCGGTATGGGCGCCAAAACACATAAGATCTCCATACCTCGTCCAGTATGAGAGACCACGTTCCCGGTAGGGTTCCCTATGAACTCGGTCCGTCCACCATCTCCTAGGATATCTAGTCAGGTTGTCCACATTATTCACTATCAATTCACATAACCTTTTTGACCTTTTCTTGGTTTCAATCATCCAAACACACACAACATGTAAACCAATAATGGACACCAAACAAGACAACACAGTATCGGGTTAAGCATAATACCGACCATAATAAGGAAACCATGATTCATGCATACGAGACCATAATATAATTACATCAAACATCATGCTGCATTTAATACTGGAAATTAAATCAAACAATAACAGCCCAACCCCGTATCAGACTCGGGCTCCATTGGCAACCTTAATCAATTATACATCTATAGAGTCACACAGTACAGTTTAATTATTTATTTAGCTTTAATACTGTGATAGGAAATAGGGTGAGGGGTCCTTACTTGTTTCGGGGTCTGAATACGGCTCTACAGTGCGCCTACAGGCTGTTCCTAATTTTTCTTGAATTTTTTCCTGGGGAACTGAAATGCACTACTAGTACCTGTACGTGTCCCAAAAAATCCCAAATTAGACATAGGGCCCCTTTCGGCTAATATCGCAATTCCGGCACGGCGGCTCCGCCGTGCTCCGGCGACGGTGCCGTCGCTTGCGGCGATGATTCGCCTCGGGTTGGGCATTTTCGGCCACGCTTGCATCGGTCCCTGCGATAGAACAACCCTAGGGCCCTCGGTGGGCTGAAAAATCACAAAAAAACGAAACTTACCAGCGGGGGTGCTCTCAGGTACGACGGCTCCTCCGGCGTGAGCCACGTTTTGATGTTTGGCTCCGATCAACCTGTAGAGAAAAGAACGGTGATCACAGTGGTATAAAGTTTGCATCAAACAGAGGTCGGGAAGGGCCTCATCGGAGGAAAAAATCGAAGGAAGGGGGCGCGGCGGTGCCGCTGGATTTCGGCTGGGTTTTCCGGCCGTTTGGCCGGTGGTTTGGCTCCGGTTTGGCCATAGGCGGACTCAGCGTCGAAAAACGAGCAATGAGGAGAAAAATTACCTC
>NW_019014682.1:1013835-1041822 GCF_000150535.2 Carica papaya | reverse complement strand
CTTTATAGGTTATTTTTTGTAAATCTCGTACGGTAAGTAGAGGGTAAATGATTTATTTATGAAAAATGATTTTGCTTAATTAAGAGCTCCATTAGTTATTTTATAATTTTTACCAACATTCATCTCTGTGTCAGTAAGTAGTATAATATTCTTACTAAGTTAGTGTAACTCATTCTTTTATTAACCATTTCAGCATGATCCAAAACCTGATCCACAAGAGGATTGCGAGTAAGACGTTCAGTTGTTTATTTTTAATTTATTTCTTTGGTTATCAGTTGTTCTTTTAGAAGGGTTATTCCCGTAAGCCCTATTTGATACTTTCAGTTATTATGTAAAGAATGTAAACCCTAACTATTTATTTCATTTCCGCACTAAATTTATAATTTATTTCCTTTGAAATTTCTATGGTCATTACATTAATAATATGTACGAGTCGATTTAAATATATTTAGGTTTCAAAAATAATTATAGGCTGAAAGATGTGAGACACCTATTAAGTATCATAGACTTATCGATTTTAATCTTAAATTTTCTATTTAGAATTTGAACAAAACAAAAACTAAATAGAACTAATCAAGATAAATCGAGCAAAAGCATAAAGTTTCTATTGAGCTCGCATTTCTCTCCATCATGCATTTTTCATAAAACTTTTAAAAAAATGTTTTACTCTTGTATCTAACATCACGTCATTGATTCTACATAATATTAAAAAGAAGTTTCACAAACAAATACTTGTAGGTGTTATTAAATCCTAAATCAAGCCTAACACAAATCACCAAAGTGTCCAATAATGTGACAACTCATGCCCTGTCCTAATTACATTAAAATAAAATATTCATTATCTTGTACCAATACAATGTATCTAGAATATCAAGACAATTCTCTTATTCAGTAACCATGAAGTTCGTTACAACAGATACAACTCTAGACTCAAAGCTAGTCTACAAACACAACCAAACACATGAAAATCCCTCCACTATTTTTATACAGTTAGTTATAGTACTACATCTTAGTTTCAATAGTAATATCCTGTTTTTAAGCATTTTGGTTCCGATTCTTGCCTCAAAATATCTAAAAATTAAAGTAATCAGTATACATAACCCAGTAAAATAAAATTTAGAACTAAAAACTAAAGAATGACAAATAGCTAAATCACTTCTCCTCTCCATTCTCAAACCTAGTTCCTCTCTCTTTTTCTTTTTTCATCTCTTAGACTCCCTTAAACTTGAAGCCTTTTTTTTCTCTCTTGATTTCCCTTCCTCTCTTCGCCTCCTTAACTCTTTGATGCTCTGTAGCACCCGGAAAGGAGGAGGAAAAAAAAAAAGCCACGTCAGCAGCCACGTCAGCAGGCCCGGTCAGCAGTCCCGGCCAACCAGGACCTGCCACGTGGCAATACCACGTCGTTCCAAAAGGGCCACGTTGGCGATCTGCGTGGGCGCGATTGGACGGCCCAGATCAAGCGGGCGATCGGACGGCCCAGATTTAATCACACGGACGGCCCAGATTTAATCAAAAACGGACGGCCCAGATTAAAACAAAATGGACGGCTGAGATCAAAGGGCAAGGGGTTATAAATAGAACCCCCACACCAGACCACAAACCTTAGCCGCCTGCCGCTCGCCGGAGAAGACGAACCAGAAGCCGGCCGCCGCCACCCGCCGCCGCACCGGAGGAACTTCCGACCGCCGATCGAGGTAAATTTCGTACCCCCGACTCGTTTTTCCACGCTGATTCCTCCTGTGGCCAAATCGGAGCCAAAATCCCGGCCAAACGGCCGAAATACACGGCCGAAGCCCAGCGGCGCCGCCGCGCCCCTTCTCGGTTTTTGCCTCCGATGAGGCCCTTTCCGGCCTCCGTTTGATGCAATTTTTATATCACCGTGATCACCATTCTTTTCTCTACAGGTTGACCGGAGCCGAATCACCAAAACACGAACCTCGCCGGAGAGCCGTCGCACCCGAGAGCGCCGCCGCCGGTAAGCTCCGTTTTTCCGTGATTTTTTGGCCCCCCGAGGGCCCTAGGGTTGTTTTCTCACAGGGACCGATGCGAGTGTGGCCGAATTCGGCCGAAAACAGCCAACCCGTGGCGGCTCGCCGCCGGTGCCGTCGCCGGAGCACGGCGGAGCCGCCGTGCCGGAGTTGCGATTTGGGCCGATTGAGGCCCTGGGCCTAATTTGGGTTTTTTTTGGAACACGTGCAGGTACTAGCAGTGCGTTTCAGTTTCCCGGGAAAAAATTCAGGAAAAATTAGGGACAGCCTGTAGGCGCACTGTGAAGCCGTGTTCGGACCCCGAAACGTGTAAGGACCCCTCACCCTATTTCCTATCACGGTATTAAAGTTCAAAATGATAAAACGGTATTTCTTGAATTAACGAATGTGTGAAATTGCTTAAGGTGGCTAATGGAGCCCGAATCTAGTATGATTGGTGATTTACTGTTATTTGGCCTGTTTACAGCTTTAAATGCAAAATGAGGTTTGATGTGTTCATTTTACAGATTTGTGTGCATATACTACGTTTTTTATTAATTATGGGTTGAATGACTGAAAAACTGATACTGTATGTTGTCTGTTTGGCATGAATTACGATTTGTTTGTTTAAATGTGAATTGATGATGCTGACTGAGGAAAAGGAAAATGAAAGATTGTGTAGACTGATAATTGTATTATGGGGGTCAGCCTGACTAGGTATCCTGGGAGATGGTGGACGGACCGGGTCCGTAGGGAACCCTACCGGGATTGTGGTCTCACATGCCAGACGGGGTATGGAGATCTTATGGTTTTGGCGCCCATACCGGACGGGGTATGAGGACGGCCCGTTTCACCCTCATACCGGACGGGGTATTGAGGTTTATGGTTTTGGGCGCCCATACCGGACGGGGTATGGGGACGACCCTGGAAACTGATTATGAATGTTAAAGGTTAACGGGTAGCGGGACCCCTATGGACCCCCACGGATACTAGTAGCTGGTAAATGAGAAAAAGATATGTTGTATAATGATTGAATTACAAGAGGCGTGATAAGTGTTATGTTTTACAGCTTATATTATTCCATGATTATGATAATGTTATTGTTTTTCTTATATTGTTTTCATAAATTCCACCGAGGTAAGTGGATGGTAAAGGTTTTTATGTTAATAAACGAGTTTGTTGTAAATTATGCTCCATTGGTCTTTTTGTGTTTTCTACCCACTTTTACCTCCGTGACGGTGATATATCGTGATGTTCTTACTGGGCTAGTGTAGCTCACTCCTTATTTAACCATTTCAGATCAGGAAGACCTGGTTCCCGAGCCCGTTCTGCAGGAGGACGACGAAAGGGATGCCTAGAGACTCTGTAGTCATACTCATAGCTTTGTTTTCGAGTTTCTCTTTTAGTTAGTTTAACCTTTTATAATTTAAGTACGTTTTTGGTTTTCGTGTAAGGGATGTCAACTGAAATTTTGATCTCGCTTCCGCATTTGATATATTTAAATACTCATTTCATTTTAATATTTCCGGGGTCGTTACATGCTCTCAATTTCTCTCCAAACTTCTTGCCTTTGAAGCCATTGTCCTTCTCTTTTAAAAAGGGAGTTTTGGCTCCTTTCTTTTGATAACTCCTATCACCTCAACATATTTCCCCATTTAGATTCACCATATCCTTTTTTCTTTTTTCTTTTTTTTTTCACGTTTCTTATTGCTATTTATATAAAATAATTATTTATAAAGTTTTAACTAAAATAGTAACACACATAATAAAAAATAGAGTTAAAGTAATGATATTTGTAATATAAAATAAAATTTAGTTTTTAAGTAACTACAAATATATATATATATACAATATTATTTATTTAAATTTTAAGTTGATTATAAAACTTTAAAACTATGCACTATATAAACTTTTCATCACCTCTTTATTTTTCATATCTTATTTATCATGCAAATCTTCCCAAAAAAAAAATAATGTATGATAAATTTTTAATATTTTATTATAATTTTTTTTGTTTAGTATTTATATTATTTTTGTATAATTATGTAATGATATTTTAAAATTATATTTTACGCTTAACACTCGCACATGTTGAAAATTTAATTTTAAACAAAATTATTAAGTAGAGATACTTTTAAATTATTTTAAATTTTAAATTTATTTTATAAATAATTTACTGTTTTTTTATAATTAAAATAAATATGAAGTCCTACCTATTTAAAGTCAAACTTACAAACTCAAAAAACAAAAATAAATAAATAAAACTATCAAAATGAACAGCTAGGCGACCCCTCTTCTTCTCTAGCTTCTCTGTTCACTCTCTCGCGTGCGTTCCTCCATAGTCACTTGTCACTCACACAACTCTTCCATCTCTGCCACCGCCACAGGCCCACCAACTGGTCCGGTGCACCGATCGTTTCGTTTTCTCTCTCTATTTTGCTTCTCAATCTCATATTTTTCTTCTTTCATTCAACGTTTCGTGAGACTCACTACGACGCCACGCTGGGGATCGAGGTCCTGAGAATTACATACTATCTCTTCTTGTTTTCGGTAATACACTTGTTTTTCGATTTCTGTATTAGGTTTCTCATGTTAAGACTTTGTGTAACTGTTTAAAGTTGACGTATTTATATTTGAAATGGGTTGTTTCAAATTGATCTGTTTGGCTAATAATTTTGGACCTTGAGTTTTTCCCACAAAGATTAATGTCTGATATTCTCACTATTATAAATGTTGGGAATATTGGGTTTATTGGGAATAATGAATTATTTTTCGTTTCGACGGAGTTGCTGAGATGGTTCTAGGAATTTTATGTTTAGTTCAATAGGTCAGGTTATAGGATTTTGGAAGAGGTGCGGATTGAGGATGGTGACTGATTATTGTTAAGTAGGAAAACAAATGAACAGGTGGGAGCAGACGGCAATAATTAGAGGGTGTGGGAGGAGGGTGGAAGTGAAAGAGAATGGTGGGTTTTTTTATTTTTTTCCCCTTTCAGTATTACTTTCGAATTTTGAATGAGTGGCAAATTTAACTAGCTCATTTCCATTCCCTGTGAGATTGTGTACTTTCTATCTCTTGCTTAGTCCATCTCTGGTGCAAACTAAAAATTATGGAATTACTTTTATGTTTTTAGCCTATTTAATTCAAATGCTTTAAAACGTGGGAATTATTCTTTTTTATAATTGTATCACTTTGTGATATATTAGTTTTAGAAAAGAATAGAATTCGTCTGCAATGATGGGTGAATTCATGAACTGGAGTCATTTCCAGTCTGGAGTTTTTTAGGATAATGATTATGTATCATTTCTTTTCTAGAAAAAAAAAAGGGATAGTGGAAGAAAGAGAGAATACAAACTACAGCAGGTAATCTGTCCTCCAGAAAGACAAAAAAGAGAAAACAGACATGAAAATAAAGGTAGCCACGTATCAATAAAATATAGTTAACGAATCCCTCTTAAGCATAGTAGAAAGTTCTTTAAAGGATCTGTGCACCTTAGCTCAAAGAGAAGCTAAGGACACATGATTGTTTAACATAAGTAATGATTGTTTAACATAAGTAATCATTAATGTGGTTTACAATTTTTGTTTAACTATATGCATTTAACTGGATATTTAAACTGTTGAAACGAAAAAGGAAAATGGAAACTCCTTGAAAATTATTGAGGATCAAGTCCCAAAAATATATTACTATTTAATTTCTCTAAACAAAAGCAAAGTAATATTTGACTTAATTACTAATGCAGTTCAGAAATATCTATTTAAGTCTGTCATTGTGGATTGGTTTTGTTAAAGTTAATTTTCTAAATTATCTTGTTGTTCAGAAGACTCTTGGTTCAACTGATGGATCTGAATAACTATATGCCTGTTTGGTAGGATTTTTTACTTAAATAGTTATGTTCCTACCATATGTGGAATTTGTTATTGTCTAATCTTTTCCATATGTTTCGGTATTTACAGCTCGGAATCAATGGCGGACCTCAAAGAGCGCCTTCTCCCTCCAAAACCTGCATCTGCTATGAATCTCAGAGATGTTTCTTCCCGACCTTCTGCCTCTGGACGACAACCTTTCCAAGGAGTAGATCTTTTGGGGCTGAAGAAGCGTGGCCAAGGACTTCGATCTTGGATTCGTGTTGATACATCTGGGAATTCCCAGATCATTGAGCTTGATAAGTTTACCATGATGCGTCGTTGTGATCTACCTGCCCGTGATCTACGCTTGCTTGATCCTCTCTTTGTTTACCCATCAACAATCCTTGGTAGAGAGAAGGCTATTGTAGTCAATTTGGAGCAGATTCGGTGCATTATCACTGCTGAAGAGGTCTTGCTCCTGAACTCCCTTGATAGCTATGTACTGCAGTATGTGGTGGAGCTGCAGCGACGATTAACGACAAGTGCTGTGGGTGATGTTTGGCAGTCAGATAATCCAGATTTGAACAGAAGGAGAAGTAAGAACTTCGATAATGTATTTGCAAGCACGTCTCCTGATTATTTGCCCTTTGAATTTAGGGCTCTTGAAGTTGCGTTAGAAGCTGCCTGTACTTTTCTTGATTCTCAGGTGCGTAATGCAGAAAACTAGAGTTATTACTTCCCTGAACTAAACTCTTCCACCATTTTCCAAGCTAAGAAAATGGACTATATAATAGTTTAAAACAACTAGTGCCACTTTAAGGACAGTTCTGTCTCTAAAATAAGCAACTGCAAAGAGCCTGTTAGACTATGATTACTCTTCCCATCTAACTTCCCCTTGATTTCTTGAAGAACAAGCCTGAAAGTCAGAACTTTTTTTTTGAGAGAAAAAACCTAATATTATAAGCGAAGGCACAAATCTTAGATTTAGATCGGCTTTCAACAAAATACATAAGATTTGGAACCAATAGTCCGTAAATGCGGCCACATTAGGCTCAGTGCCTTCAAACACTTTGATAGCACATAGCATAATAGTAATTTACTATTGAAGAATTATATTATCTAGGTTATTTTGTTTTTTAAAAAAATTATTTAGGTTATTTTTATACTTTTCAATTTATCAATATTTTGTTTTCTCTATCTTTATTAGGAGTAGTATTACTCATTTTATTACTATTATTATTAGTTGGAACTTTGTAAATACTATCGTAATTGATTGACTTAATTCAAATGATGAATACTTTAAGTGTTATAAAATGTCAAATGCATGAAGGGTTATATTTACCAAAATAAGATTAGTTGGACTCATAAAATATGGTGGTATAGTGTTAATTAGAATCTTGTTTGGAAAAGGCAATCGATAACATGGGATGAGATGAAAACTACTCTTTTTAGAAAATATTTTCCTCTCAACTATGACGAGATTCATGACAAATACTACACTTTGATTTTAAGGGAACATGTCGATCACCAAGTGTAGAAATTTAATTTGAAGATTCACTATCAGTTGATAGAAAATGATAGTCAAGCACCATCTCAGTTCAGAGCAGGATCAAGAGTTATATTAGAAGAGAGTTAATTTGGCAGCATCCTACAACCAAAGCCCAAATATACCAATCTGGTCTAGAAAGAAAAGACGATTTGAAGTACCAACTTCAAGGAAATTTAAATTTTCTCCTAGAGAATCAACCACTAGAAGAAACTTTTCAGCAACTTATTGTTAGAAGTAGGTTCTATTCAAGGAGCTTCAAACCAAGTTATTTTTGCAAAATCGGCTTCAAACACACCCTATAATAGAGGTCAAGAAATAGTCTGCTTCAACTTTGGAAAGCCAAGCCATATAGGTTATCAATGCCCTAAGAAGAACAACTTACATGTCCTGATTGAAGAAGAAGAAGAGGAAGAAGAGGAAACTTGCCTCTTCGCTTGTGTCATTTGTGGATCTAAATCCAACAAGCTTGCTACTGATAGTGGAAGTTGCATGATTGTAGTGTTCGCCTCAACTGTAGAGAGTCTCAAACTTATTACAAAACCACATCCACGACCATACAAGACAAGTCTAAATTAGTGATATAACAATTTTATTGAGTCAAGGCCTTGGCCCTTTCCATTGTGGTAAGTATAGAAATACCATCTTTGTTTTGTTGTTTCCATGCCAAATGACTAGTATCCTTCTTGGTCGACCTCGGTTATCTGATCGAGATGCACATCATAGTACGAAAGAAAATACATGTTATTTTTCACGGAAAAAAGAGACATTATCTTGCAACCAATGGGTACACAGCATATAAAAAGTTTTAAGGCCAAGAAGATCGCAAAGCTTGCAACTAGTGACCAAGCTGTAACGGAAGCAATTTGAAGCAGAAAGCAAACAATCAAAAGTTCTTTTGCTATATTAAGTAGGGAGGTCAAGGAACCAGTAGCATAACACTCAAAATGTGATTGACCTAGTGTATGAATCCAAGTGAATATCCTTGAGTTTAATGAAAATGAGTATGCACCTCGAATCATGGATAAAGTAATTTTTCTTATGAATCGTGCAGCATATTTTGACTGGTTGTGCTTTTACTTTTTATATTTTTATGAAATATATAATAAGGTAGTTGATGGCTGCTTCTTCATTTTAACTTTCTGAACTTCTGAAATTAGAAATGCAAATTGTTCTTTTTAACCATAATTAGGCTGTCTAACCTTGAAAAACAATGTTATAGGAAGAATAGAAGTTATTTCCTACTTGGACTGTTGGAGTTCTTTGCCCGGTGGTTTCAGTAGTTTGTTGTAATATATAGTTTAAAGGTTGATTACTTGATCTAGTTTGCAACTTATTGATGTTGTCAATTCTAAAAGGCAGCAGAATTAGAAATTGAAGCCTATCCATTGTTAGATGAGCTCACGTCAAAGATCAGTACATTAAATTTGGAGCGAGTCCGCAGATTAAAAAGCAGACTGGTTGCTTTGACTAGAAGAGTTCAGAAGGTATAGCACTTATATTAAATGCAAGTATTAGATGGAAGGTTACAGGTTTCCTCCACTCTTCCCCCCTATACCTTAACCCAAAACCAAACACGTGTTAGGTTAGGGATGAGATCGAGCAGCTTATGGATGATGATGGAGATATGGCTGAAATGTATCTCACTGAGAAGAAGAGAAGGATGGAATCATCTTTTTATGGTGATCAGTCTTTAATGGGACTCCGATCAACTGATGGTGCACAATCTGTTTCTGCTCCAGTGTCTCCTGTTTCTTCTCCTCTTGAATCTAGAAGGCTAGAGAAAAGCTTGAGCATTGCAAGGAGTCGGCATGAAAGCATGAGGAGTTCAGAAAGTACAACAGAGAGCATAGAAGAGCTGGAGATGTTGCTGGAAGCGTATTTCGTTGTGATTGATAGCACACTAAATAAGTTGACATCGGTATGTTTATCTAGCATTTAATTTGTGCATATATAGAACTTCTTTGTATCTAATTCTCGCATGTTCTCTTTCCACAAGAAATGCAACTTACTAAGGATCCTTACCGTCTCTCTATCTTTTCAGCTAAAGGAGTACATTGATGATACAGAGGATTTTATTAACATTCAGCTGGTATGTTATCTCATTTTCATTTGTTTTTTGTTTCTTTGGGACCAATTTCCTTACATAAAAAGGTCAGAGCCTCGTACTCTTACCTGCTCTCTTCATGGAGCTTGACAGTGTGGATTCCATTCAAAATTGCAATTATTTTCCTTTAGGCATACTAAAACAGCCTGAATGGAAGTTTGTAACCGTGACTCCTGTTATACCTCTTAAATAGATAATTGAGAAAGCAACATTCTTCATGCTTAATTGTCACCTAGGGTGAACTCATTTTGTTAACAGTGCATGGAAGAAGCTTGTATCAAGCATTAGGTCTTCCACTTGGTATAATTGGATTTTTTTTTTTTTAATGTCAATAAGAGAAAACAATTGAAACTTGGAAATCTAAGATAACATTGGCATGCAGGATAATGTCCGAAATCAGCTGATCCAGTTTGAGCTGCTTCTTACAACTGCAACTTTTGTAGTTGCTATTTTTGGGGTGGTGGCAGGGATCTTTGGTATGAACTTTACAATACCATTATTTGATGAACCTGATGCATTCAAATGGGTCCTCATAATAACTGGAGTCGTTGGAGTTATCATATTCTGTGCGTTTGTTTGGTTCTTCAAGTATAGAAGACTTATGCCGCTGTGAGGAAACTGCAGTCAAGCTATTAAGGAATTAGTATTTTCTAGTTGCTCTTTTAACTTTCTAGATTAAATGAAGAAATTAGAAAAGATCAGTTGGTCTAGCTCAAAAAATGAGCAATTCTTTCATTCTGATAATTTATCTCTTCCTGTATTCAAATGGTATATATTATATGAATAATTGCAGCTAATCCTCATATGGAGATGCTGGTAATGTTTTCTGTTACTTCTGATCAAGCTAAAATTGGGTTTCAGCAGACAGGAATAAGGAATATGGTTGATTGGTTCTACACTTCTTATGAGGCTTGGTGGAAGCTATGGAGGTAACCATATCATCTTCATGAACATTATGTAGAAGTCATGGTTGATTTAGGTTTTAGCCAAACTTTTTGCAAATAGGCTTGGAATTTGATCATTTTTCTTCTTCTCTGCTGAAGGTTTCAAATAGTTTGCTGTCAGAAAGTATTTTTTTGTCAAAACTAAAATTAAAATATACTTTTAGCGTGTTTAAACACAAAAGTTAAAATACAAAGCTTCAAAGAAATTTCTGCATTAAATGTTTTATTTTAGAAAGCAGACTCCACAAAGTCTGGGGCTTCCTTTGTTATGTGAGTGCATGAAAATGTTTTATTTTAAAATCATGTATTTTCTATTAAAAAAGTCGTATACTCAACTAAAAATAAAGATGATAATGATAAAATAATAATTAGTATTAGAAAAATTTTAATGTTTACTAAAAAAATTATTTATGTTTTAATTATTTTACATATGTGCAATTCATGAATAAATTTATTTACAAAAACATGAATAAAGATCTAAAAAATGAAAAAAATGTTTTAATGTATCAATGAAATTTGACTTCTTTTCTCATTTCATTTCCAGTTAACAAAAATTTTCATTAAATATGTCAACTAAAACTCTTAAGAATTCAAGAAAAATAAAATAATTGGTAAAACACAACATTAGTATAATCATAGTGGGTATAAGCATGCAAATTTAAGTAAAGTTAGATAAGTCTTGTTTCTTACATTGTTAAAATACACAAAACAATTCTCTCAGTTCCAAAAAGAAAAAAAACTGATATGCTATGTTTCTATATTAAAATAAAAAATATATATTTTATATAACGATTAAGTTATCTTAATTGAGATAATTATAATGGATTAAAAACTCGAACTAATCTTTTCCTTTTCAAAACAATTTAAAAACAAAAGAATTAAATGCGATTAAAATAAGCAATAATAGTTTAAAGAAAATATGTCAACACACCAATTCCCACATTATCTAAACCTCCAAGAAATTAGAATCCAAAACCAAAGGTCACACACTTCCCAAGCTCTAATACCACAAATTTACAACATTCAAAATGTTAAACTACTTGGATAAAATTTAAACTGGAGATTTTCTAAACTTTATCTCAAAATTTGCATCATGTAATGACAAACAATTTAATTTACATGTTTATACAAGTTAAAACACAGCTACATTCTAGTATGAGATGCTTTCAAGAAATAGCTAGCCTTTCCTCTCATATTTCCTTCTTGAGGCAAAGCAATTTTACCATTTGAAAGAAAGACCCACATCCAAAACAGAGTTATTTACATAATCATATGCAAATCTGTTTATATTCACTCCACATGGGAATCAACATCAGACTCTTTGATGCGGCATTCAGAATACAATTATGGGATTAAACCAGCAAACAATCATGCTGGTATGGCAAAAAATGTCCCCCCGGCTATATGTATGTATATATAGAGAGAGAGAGTGAGAGAGATAGACAGAGCAAAGCCAACAGAAAGATGTAATCAGAATTAAGCCATGTATTTCCCAATATGATTATTTCATGTTAAGGCTTGCATAGTTAATCAAACAAACTGTGCTAACAGAATACAACAAGTATCTCTTAGTGAAAGCGTCAACTCCTCCTAAAATATCAAACTATTATCCACCTTGAAAACATTTTAAAGCCAATTCAACCCATATGCAAGAGCAGAACTTATCTGTTATTGTATTTTGTAATATTGTATCATGGAATTGAAGATGCATGTCTAATAGATTATGGAATGGGAATGCAATACAAAATATCAGACTGCAGAGGGCAAAGAGCACCTATAGACTTATACCTAACTGCAAAAAATTGTGACCAAGTTCAATCAAAAAGAGGAAATATCATTTGGCAGAGGATGAAGCTGAAGATAGCCGGGCACTTCGGGCTTTATCAGCTTTTTCCAAGTAATCTTGATGTGACTGATGCTTGGATCCTGCAAAACAATTAAATTAGATTTTTTTTTAGATAAATTAAAATTAGATTTAGTTCAAACCAGTCCCCAGATTCTGCAGCTAAGGATTAAACAACTATAGGCAACCACGAAGAACAACTACAGCCAAATTTACACAATCCGTTGATCAATCTAAGAAGAAAACTATGCACCACAACAAAGTTCTAAAAACCTCCTAACTCATGTCACAGTTAGGAGGTCCCGAGGAGACAAGACTTTAAGTAAAGGACAGCTGGGGGAGGGGGGAGGGGGGAGGGGAGGAGATGGAGAAGGAAAAAAGAAGCAGATAAACCATGCATTACTTCCATTTTTTTTATTTCAAAAAAATACACACAAAATCTGGTTAACAATGCACCTTTCTTCCTTGTTATCACTGCGCCTAATCAAAAAGCTTAAGGTTTTTCGTTGAGATAAAATCAAAAAGCTTAAGGTTTGGAACAGAGTATCTTTAAATCTATCGAAATTAATTTATGTACCCTAAAAAATCCTTCTATTGTTTC
The DNA here is from genome assembly GCF_000150535.2 of Carica papaya. The sequence goes on along the minus strand of NW_019014682.1, from coordinate 1,028,965 downwards.
TTTTCAAATGACTCAAAAGGTGGCCCAAAAAAATAAGTTTTAACCTCTTATATCATCGGAGTCCTTTCCAAGCATACAATCATTCTTAATTGAATCCGCTATTACCCTATATCAGCAAAGCAGAAGCCAAACTCCATCTTCTCAATGCAAATAAGCACCACGAGAGGATGTGATTACAAGATTCTGCATCTCTTTTGCACAAGTAGTATCCGTTCACATGAAATTAGCCTCTCCTAATCAAGTTATCAAAAAGTAAGAATATATTCCTCTGTGGCCTCCCGAATGAAGAAAGTCACTCCCTGTGTTACCTTTATCTCCCAAATCTAACCAACAGGAAAAATAAGAAGAACACTGTCCGGTATTTTACCCCAAACTCACAGTTGAAATAGAATAGTTATCAAGGTACAGGAGACCTGCAAGTTTAATTTCCATCCACATTTAGATTCTTTGATGTTAATCTCTCTAACCCAACAAGCACCATTTAGACCTTATCCATTAAACACTCATGTCATGGGTCCTTAACAAATAAATGAACCAAAAGAAAGACAAACTTAGGCACATATAGCTCAGGTCTCTAATACCACACAGATAGAACAAAGTGAAAACCTGATCGTCCATTTGCTTCAAGAACTAATTCTGAATATAGTCAGTCCTGGGATATTTAATCAGAACAATTGACACTTCTGTTGACCTTTTAAAATCCACTTAGGTGGAAAGAGAAAACTTGAGTAAATAAATCTTCAAGAAAAAAAAAAATACCCTCTCTCACATATATTTATATTAATCATTCCACAAATAAAATGTTCTCATTCATCACAGCATAATAAATATATTCAACCAGACATCCAACTACTCCTTTATTCTAATCCAAAATAACTATAACTATTACTTTTTTAATATCCTTTTCAATTCTTATTAAGACTTCCTTCAATTTCAGCAATCTTCAACATCTCCAAGTAGTTCAAAAAGCTTCAGTTTCCCTAATTGCAAGAAAATTAAAAATTAAAAAGAAAAAGCTCTCAAAGTTGACTACTCTTTTTTTTAGAAGTAAAAGTACATGTTAAAAAGCACAAAGGTAACAACTTCTACTAGTTCCCAACAAGCTACATTTATAGAATTACATTCCAAATCCAAGAAGATCAAAAAGTGAAGCTCCAAAATGCTAACTTTCATCCATTTTCTCTCAGTACCTCGTCATCACAAGAAAATATGCTATACAACGGACGAAGCAGTTGCCAAACAAAAAGTCCAATTTAAATTCACTTCCATTTTCTAGCCTATTCACCATCTCCGTGACCAAAGAAGAAGAAAAAAACTGAACGAAATTACTGAAGCAAAAAAAAAAAAAGAAAGTACCGCGATTCATGAGATACCAAGGAACGCCAAAAACAAAAGTTATAATCGCGATTCCAGCTATGACATGCTTCTTTTCTCCACTGTAAAGGACGCGATCCATTTTTGACCTGAATCCTCCTCCCCCTAAATTACCGCCAGTGCTTTTCGCCTCGGTTCCCATTTCGTACTTCCCCTACGAATAGACTTTCTCTTTCAACTTCACTTCCTCACCGGCTTTTCTCTAGGTTTACTTTCTCTCTCTACTGGAACTGGCTTCTTCGAGTTATTGTCTTCCATGGTAAGTGGTTGTGTTTTGGGCCCAATAGCCCAAAATTACATCCACAAGCCGAAAAGCAGAAGAGCATAACAAAATCAGGTTCTACAAATAATTCTTGTCGTGGATTAACTTTTTGGAACATTTGCATAAATGCCCCCGAATTTTTGTCTTTATATCAAATAAGTCCTTTTTAACTTTTTTATTGAATCAATCATGCCCATGAATTTTGAGTAAATGTCAAATAACATCAAACCTTAACATATATATGTTATATATCTAACAGTGAAATTTTTTATTAGAAAAACTTAATATGTAATGATATATTTTTACTATTTCACTTCCTTTATATCATAATTTCTTAACCAAACAAAATACGGTGATTAATTAGACAAATTCCTTATTGAAAAACGTATTCAAAAAAATCTTTTTTATTAACTTATTTGAAAATGTAAAAATATATAAATTAAATTTATATAAACGAAATTCTTTTCAACTGTCTAATAAAAAAATATTTATCGAAAAAAATATCTGAATGTTAATACAAAAGAAGCGTGAAGATGTTGGAAACTTCTGAATGTTTACATCTTATAAATTCTCGTTACCTTACTTTGTTCCTTTAGTACCAAAAGAGATTCGTACTGATAGATTCATAAATAAGATTTGTCATATTTACTACATCCTTTTTTGTCGATTTTATTCATATTAAGAATATAATACAATAGTTCTTTAATATATATTATATATTAGTATATTCTCAAATTTAAAACTTTATTAAGAGTGATATGAAGAAGTTAAATGAAAAAAACATTCTAAGAAAGAGATGATTACATGTTTCCAAGATTTTGCAAAGGTAATACTTAAAGAGTTAATAGGATGTGTTTGTATCATCATGAAGCTTTTATTGAAGAGACACCATTAATGCAGCTTAAGTCATTGTTATATCTTAGCATGCCAAAGGCAACTCACATCCGAGAGGGAATGCCTCTAGTTGATTTTACATAACTGCTTATACTTGCAAGCAAATTTTATAAGGTAAGAGCCATTAGATACCACACTTAAATCCATTTATCATGAGTAACCATGATAAAGAGTCACCATGGATAGTGGGGGAGGGGTTAAATGGTTGGTTCAAAAGATCAAGAATCATCTCGAAAATGATAAAGAGTCACCATTACCAATTCTTACATAAACACCCTTGGAAGGAAGGGATCATGGCCTGAAAAAGGGAATTCTGAAATCTTCTATTGGCACCAATCTTTTCCTCATCATGTTCCACGCATTCCGTTCTGCCATCAGCTAGAGACTGATGAGTTCGAGAACATGCAAATCATTTAAATAGTGAAATCAACTAAGTAAAACATGAATCAATGGAAAAAGTTGAAATATTTAAGCTTGATTAATGCTCTAGATATCTTGGTAGGCAAAAGCAAGAGGGAGCTTGACTGCAAGACACAACTATACTCAAAATTCATAATAAATAAGCTAAGTCTCATGTTTTAATTCAGATCTTTGGTAAGTTAAGCCAAGCTCCCCGTTAACACTGCCTGTGCCATGACTCAAGTGTCTGGCAAATCAATTTTTACCCAATTCTATATATGTATATACATGTAAATCAATGTGCCTGGTAGTTTTCTAGTTAAAGAAAACAAGATATTTGACAAAGTACAGGGATTCTTGCAAATTTACAATCACAAGCCTACTAGATTTAATAAATGCATACCAGAATGTACTGCAGTGAGAGACTGATGATGCCCACTACCCAGATAGCTGACTACTTTGCAAAAGAAATTTCCATGTTGCAATTTAGAAAGGAAATGCTCCTCTCATAACACAAGCTTAAATATGTTGGAAAAACCGGCAGGTTGCTGATAATAGGCATCCTTCTCAATGTCTCTCAGTGACTTATCAGCATATGTTAAAAATAGAACGCCAAAGGCAGCTGCTCCAGTAGTTTTCAGAATGTTCTGCCATAGCTTCAAATAGACTCGTGATCTTCTTTTCCTGTTCTGCCATGGCTTCAAATAGACTCATTTGATCTTGTTTTCCTCACTTTCTTCCGTCTCAAAGAACTGCCTCTCAGAATGTTCTGATAATAGGCATCCTTCTCAATGTTTTTCAGTGACTTATCAGCATATATTAAAAATAGAACGCCAAAGGCAGCTGCTCCAGTAGTTTTCAGAATGTTCTGCCATAGCTTCAAATAGACTCGTGATCTTCTTTTCCTGTTCTGCCATGGCTTCAAATAGACTCATTTGATCTTGTTTTCCTCTCTTTCTTCCGTCTCAAAGAACTGCCTCTCCATTTAGTTACATTTTTAGGTCTCCTAACCTGTTTCCCTTGCTGTGCTCTCTTATCATTATTGCCACGCCCTGGCTCCTTAAGGAGCCTCTGGAGCTTTGGGTCGCCCGTAAATCCGATTGACGTCATCTCAACATAGAATTCCTTAGCTTTTATCAGCCATCCGCAGGCTGCTAGCCCCTGCACCAACACCTTGTAGTGAGCAAAATCAGCTGCTACTTCAAAATTCTTCATTTCTGCCCAAATCTTCAATGCATTTTCAGGTTGCTGTACTTCCAAAAATCTTCTAAGGATAAGGAGAAAGGTATCTCCGTTAGGACCCAAACCATCAATCTTCATTTGGTTAAGAATTTTAAAAGTTCCTTCAATACCAACACCATCAAGAAATCCATGGTATGTCTCAGTTGTTGGGTTGAGATTCTCCCCTATCATAGTGGCCAACACATTTCTTGCCTTATCCACCTCTTTTGCCTGGCACAAAGGAAGTATCATTGAATTGTAAGTGGCTGAATCAGGTTTCAGTCCTGTTTCTTTCATTTTCTCAAGGAGTTTCAGAGCTTCCTCAAAGCAATTCTCACGAGTCAATACATAAAACAAAGAATTATAAACCTCAACACCAGGGACCCAACCTCGTTTCTTCATTTCATCAAACAGTCTCAGAGAGTCAAAAAGATTCCCAACTTTTGAAAAGCAAGAAATCATATGACCATAAGAAATTGAATCAGGTGTTATACAACACTTTGACATTTCTCTCCAAACTCTCTTTGCTTCAAACAAATCCAAACATATATTACACCAACCATTTAGAATAATGTTAAAGACATCAACGTTCAAAGGAAAGAGCTTTTTATTTACAAGCATTAACTCTTCAGCCTCTTCAATATTACCATATTTACAAAGAGAATTCAAGAGACTGTGAAATGCTTCTTCATCAGGTGCCAGTCTAAACTTCTCCATAACATGGAATGTCCGAATAGCTTTGCATGGATCATTTGCAGCCGCATACCTAGTATGCACCAGATGAAAAAAGTATACAGATTGATAAAAAACGTCAGTTCAAATTTCTGATAAGCTTAATCTTATAAGAAACCAGAGAGGATAATCCAAAACAGCATCTTTATAGAGTTGAGTTTCACCTATCAATCATTATAAGCATAGCCCTTCTGGGATTCATCGAACACCGATACATGTCACGAATCAAACACAAAGCAGTGTTGAACTTTCTGTGATTACTCAATATCCAAACCATTAACTCGCAAACTTTTTCATCACTACAGCCACATGTATCCCCCCATTTGAACGCCAAAAACGCAACCCTCCATTCACCTTTCAATGCCCAAGTCACTGAATACACCAAATCTGGACTTGGCTCGATGTGGGACTCAAGGAGAGAAGCCATGGCCTCTGCCTCGGAGTCCAAATTCGCAACTCGTTTGAGCAAATCAAGGAGAGTCAGTACCTGAGAGTTGCACGTATTGGCGGCGGGTTCGGTGAAACCAAATGAATCGTGAATGACTTGGTTGGAAAATGAACGGAAAGTGAGTAAATTAGGGTTGATAAGTGGAGCTCGGAAGTGTGGAGAAACTGTTCGATGAAACGCAGAATAGAGAGAGGCAGCACTTGAAGACGCAGAAAAAGATGAGAGAGCAATGGTGGAATGAAGGAGAAAGGAGAAGGAGAGAGGAGATCTGTAGAGCTTTCGTGCGATCATGGAGAATGCCATGACCCATCGGCCAACGTGGGATTTCGGACTGGAAGTTTGAGTCCCGCGATAGACAGTGAAAGATGGATAAGTTTCAGTATTTATGGGGAATTTCTGTAATTATCAAAAAAAGATAGGTAGGAAAATATTTACTTTTTTTTTGGAAAAGTTTTTTCTTTGACTACAAAAATTATATATAATAATTTTTAAAAAGTATAATATAAAATTATATATTTCTTACAATTAATTGTCATTTGTATTGATTAAAATTTATGATTATGACATTTTTATTTCAGAATGATATTTTGTCTTAATTTTATAATTTAAAAAATTTTAACATGCAAGTTATTTTTTATAATATCAAATAAAAGATATAGATGGTTAGTTATAAAAGAAGTTAAACTTATTAATAAAAATATAAATTTTAATTTTGCTTAAATATGATATTTTTATCATTTTTATTGTAACGATTCCGGAAATTTAAAAGAAAATATATAATAATTTAAGTGCATAAACGAAATAAAATGTTAAAATTTACATTCCTTACAAAATAATTTAAAAGTTCTAAACAAAAATTTCGGAAATGAATTTTCTGAAAGGTATACGAAAAATAAGAAAAGTAATAGAAAATAGAAGGTATCTACCATCTTTGTAACACCCAACCCTTTTTTTTCCTTTTATTAGTTATTATTGTATGAATATAATTATTATTTATGTAATTTTATATTAAATTTAATTTAGTTTAATTTATTTTAATGAAAATAATAATAATAATAATAAATGACAAAAATTATTTAAGGATCTAATTGAAAATAATTTTGGAAAAAAAGACTGAAAATTTAGGTTCTGATAATATTTTTGAAAGAAAAATCAGAAACCGGGGGTCACAACGTAATTTAGAAAAGTTGTGTCACGTCAGCTGCCCGTTCAGCAGCCCCGGCCAACCAGGACGTGCCAGGTGGCAGAGACGCTGACGCGGGAGGCCACACGGGAGGCCACGCGGGAGGGAGCCACATGGGCGATCCGTGTGCGCGCGATCGAACGGCTGAGATCCGTTCCCCCACGCACGGACAGCCCAGATTGCATCGCACACGGACGACCCAAATTGAATCACGATGGACGGTCCAAATTCATTCTCTATTTAATTGCGATCGGACGGTTCAGATTAAAAGCGATAGACGGCTCAGATCAAAAGTGTATAGGTATAAATAACCTCATTCAACTCAAACCCTAACCCTAGCTGCCAGAGCCCACATCGGAGAAGACAACCTAGCCGCCAGGGAGTCGACCACCGCCACCTGCCGCCGTACTGGAGTAATTTTCGGCCGCCAAATGAGGTAAAAATTCTACCATTTGCTTAGAATTTGATTCTAAACCCACCTATGGCCAAATCGGAGCGAAAGCACCGACCAATTGGCCGAAAAACGCTGCCGAAGCCCAGCGGCGCCGCTGCAAGATGTCTCAGTTTTTACCTCTTATGAGACCCTTCCCGATTCCCGTTCGATGTGATTTTTTCACCGTTGTGATCACCGTTTCCTCCTCTACAGGTTGACCGGAGCAAATACCCAACCGCGACGTGAGCCAGAGGAGTCGCCGCATTGGAGAGCCCCACCGCCAGTAAGTTTTGGTTTTCTGTGTTTTTTGGGCCCACCAAGGGCCCTAAGTGTGTTTTCTCACAGGAACTGATGCAAGTTTGGCTAAATTCGGCCGGAAACGGCTGAAAACAGCTGAAAACAGCCAACCCGAGTCAGATCGCCGCCGTGCCGAAATTCTAAAATTGGTCGAGTAGGCCCTAGGTCTGATTTTTTGGGTTATTTGGGACATGTGTAGGTACCATAAACGCGTTTCAGTTCCCGAAAAAAATTTAAAGAACCCAGGGACCGCCCATAGGTACAATGAAAATCTTGCTTTCAACGTCAAATCAACTAAAGACCCCTCACCCTATTTCCTATCATGAAATTAAAGTTTGAATAAATGGTAATACTGTATTTTTACAAATTAATAGATATGCATAATTAATTAAGGTCGCTAATAGAGCCCGAAATCAGACATTATTCTCTGTCAATTCCTACCAAAATCATTTAGTACTTATTTCTTGATGGTAAGTTTTCTTAATTTTTTAGTACCTTAATCTTGCTATATTCTCTAACTAGGCAAGCCCAATAAGGAAATTTGTATCCAAGAGATTCCAATAGTTCGAGACTTTCCAGATGTGTTTCCGGACGAACTACCCAGACTGCCAGTGGACAGGGAAGTCGAGTTCACTATAGACTTACAGTCAGGCACTCAGCCCATTTCGGTTGCTCCTTACCGCATGAGCCGCATTGAGATGGAAGAGCTGAGGAAACAGATAACTGAATTGCAAGACAGTGATTTTATTAGACACAGTGTGTCCCCTCGGGGTACCGGAGTCACTTTTGCAAGGAAGGGAGATGGAACGTGGAGACTGCGTATTGATTACAGAGGATTGAATAAAATTACGATCAAGAACAAATATCCCCTTCCCAGAATTGATGACCTCTTCGATCAGCTGCAGGGTGCATAGGTCTTCTCTAAAATAGACCTACGATCAGGTTACCATCAGGTGAAGATAAGAACAGAAGACATCCCCAAGACGGCCTTTCGAACCAAGTACAGACACTATGAGTTCCTGGTCATGCCATTTGGGCTAACCAACGCCCCGGCAATCTTTATGGATCTGATGAACAGAGTCTTTAGAGAGTTATTTGATCAATTTATTATCGTATTCATCGATGACATCTTAGTCTACTCAAAAAGCAGAGAAGAACATGCTCACCATCTTGCCCAAGTTTTGCAGGTCCTCATAAACAAGAAGTTATATACAAAATTGAGTAAGTGTGCATTCTGGCTTGAGCAGACCGCCTTCCTAGGACACATCATATCGAAGGAAGGAGTATCAGTGAATTCCAAAAAGGTTAAAGCGGTACTTGGCTGGAAGAAGCTGACATCAGTTAAGGAAATCTAGAGTTTCCTGGGGATGGTAGTTATTACTGCAGTTTGTTGAAGGATTCTCTAACCTAACAGCTCCTCTAACCTGACTCACAAAGAAAAATGACAAATTTGAGTGGAATGAGGACTGCGAAAGAAGTTTTTCAAAATTAAAGAAGCGGCTGACTACTGCACCCGTACTGGCTTTACCGAGTGGATCGGGGGGATATACAATTTATAGTGATGCCTCCTATTTAGGCATGGGTTGTATCCTGATGCAGCATAGAAAGGTCATAGCATATGGGTCCAGGCAGTTAAAGAATCATGAGAAGAATTATCCCACCCATGACTTGGAGCTTGCTGCAATCATACACGCCTTGAAAACCTGGCGCCACTATTTATACGGAGAGACCTTTCAGATCTATACCGATCATAAGAGTTTGAAACACATATTCACTCAGAAGGATCTCGAAATGCGTCAGAGAATGTGGATGGAACTCCTTAAAGACTATGATTGTGATATCTTATACCATCCGGGTAAGGGCAACGTGGTAGCAGATGCTCTCAGCAGGAAAAGTGCAAGTATCTTAGCCCATTTGATGGTTTCATAATGCAGGCAAATTAGGGCCACACAACAGGTTCGACTTCAGGACTTGAGGAGAGTCACATGTTTGGGCCGCCTGACAGTCCAGCCCGAGTTAATCCAGAGAATAAGGGAAGCCCAGTCAATCGACCCCGCCCTAGTAGCCCGCAAGAAGGATGCAGAACAGGGAGTGAGCTCAGAATTCTAAATCTCTACCGATGGATTACTCCGTTTCCAAGACAAGGTGTGTGTCCAAGATGACAGTGAGTTAAAGAGAGACATTATGACAGAGTCTCATAGCTCGAAGTTTGCCATGCATACAAGAAGCACCAAAATATACCAAGGCATACGATCCCGGTTTTGGTGGAATGGGATGAAGAGAGACATAGCCGACTTTGTATCCAAGTGCTTGGTATGTCAGCAGGTCAAGGCAGAGCATCAGCGCCCAGGTGGGCTACTTCAGCCGTTACCGATTCCGAAGTGGAAGTGAGAACACATCACCATGGACTTTGTAACGGGATTATCCAAGGCACGTTCAGGACATGACGCCATCTGGGTAATCGTTGACTGGCTTACCAAATCTTTTCACTTCTTGGCCATCAGAATGAACGACCCATTGGACAAGTTGGTAAGAATGTATATCTGAAAAATAATCAGATTCACGGAGTTCCAGTAACAGTGGCATACGACAGGGACCCCAGGTTCATTTCTCTATTTTGGAATAGTTTTCAGCAAGCCATGGGAACAAAGCTGTCTCTCAGTACTGCCTTCCATCCTCAGACTGATGGACAATCAGAAAGGACAATTCGTACACTTGCAGATATGCTCCGAGCATGTGTCTTTGACTCTGGGGGTTATTGGGACGACCATCTACCCCTGATAGAGTTTGCCAACAACAACAGCTACCAAGCAAGCATCGGCATGGCTCCATATGAGGCGTTATATGGGCGTCCGTGCAGATCATCGATTTATTGGGAAGAAGTGGGCGATAGAAGATCGTTTGACCCAGAGTTGGTACAGGAGACCACGTCTAAAATAGTTAAAATCAGAAAGAACATTCAGACGGCTCAGAGCAGGTAAAAGAGTTATGCGGACACCCGAAGGAGAAATCTAGCGTTTGAGAAAGGCAACTGGGTGTTCCTTAAGGTCACTCCTTTCAAGGGAATTAGTAGGTTCGGCATGAGGGGAAAATTGAACCCCCAATTTATTGGACCTTTTGAAATCTTAGACAGGATTGGTATTGCTGCCTACAGACTAGCACTGCCTCCAGAGCTCTCCAAGGTCCACAATGTGTTCCACATATCCATGCTACGTAAGTACAACCCGAATCCCTCTCATATCTTAGCTCATGAACCGCTTCCACTCCAAGAGGACTTGTCTTATGAAGAAGTACCAGTCGGTATCACGAACCGAAAGAGCAGGATACTCCACAACTGGAAAATATCATTTGTAAAGGTCGTGTGGTAGAACCACACGCCAAGGGAGGCTACCTGGGAGCTAGAATCAGATTTTAGAGCCCAGTATCCCCATTTGTTCAATCAAGAGTAAGAGGCAAATTTGGGAGACCAAATTTCTTTAAGGGGAGGGGAGAGTTGTAACACCCAAATTTTATTATTTTTATTTTAAATTATATTAGAATTTTAGTTTAATTTTTAGATATTTAATTTATAAGATTTTAATTTAATTTAATTTAATTTAATAAAAATAAAAATAATAATAATGATAAAATAGGATAAAATTATTTTTGGGATTTAATTAAAATTGATTTTGGAAAAAAGGGGTGAAAATTTAGATTCTGGGGGTGTTTTTGAAAAGAAAATCAGAAATCGAGGGTCAAAACGTAATTTAAGAAAGTTGTACCACGTCAGCAGCCATGTCAGCAGCCCCGGCTAACCAGAACACACCACGTGGCAAGGAAGTTGACGCGGGAGGCCACGCGAGACGGAGTCGCTTGGCGATCCGTGTACACGCGATCGAACGGTCCAGATCTCACGCGTGCGGACGGCCCAGATCTCACGCGCACGGACGGCCCAGATCTCACTCGTGCGGACGGCCCAGATTGAATCACGCACAGACGGCCCAGATCGCATCGCGATGGACGACCCAGATTTATTTCTATTTTAATCGCGATCGGACGGCCAAGATTAAATCGTGATGGACGGCTGAGAATAAATTGGGAAGGTTATAGATAACCTCACCCACACCCGACCCCAAACCCTAGCCGCTAGTACCCTCACCGGATAAGAAGAACCAGTCACTGGAGGAGCCGGCCGCCGCCACCCGCCGCCGCACTGGAGGGTTTTCTGACGGCTAAACGAGGTAAATTTTATCTCATTGTCTCGTTTTTCGATGTTGAATCCGTCTATGGGCAAATCGGAGCCAAACCACCAGCCAATCGGCCGAAAAATACCGCCGAAGTCCAGCGGCACCGCCGCGACTTCCCTCGGTTTTTGCCTTCGATGAGGCCCTATCCGGTTCCCGTTCGATGTAATTTTTACACCATTATGATCACCGTCCTTTTCTCTACAAGTTAATCGGAGCAAAACATCAAATCGCGACTTGCACCGGAGAAGCCGCCGCACGTGAGAGCTCCGCTGCCGGTAAGTCTCGATTTTTCTTATTTTTTGGCATACCGAAGGCCCTAGGGTTGTTTTATCGCAGGAACCAATGCAAGTTTGGCTGAATTCGACCGAAAACGGCCAACCCAAGGCAGATCGCTGCCACGAACGGCGGTGCAGTCGCTGAAGCACACCGGAGCCGCCGTGCCGAAATTTTGATATTAGATGAAAAGGGGCATTGGATCTGATTTGGGATTTTTTGGGACACGTGCAGGTACCGGTAGTATATTTCAGTTTTCTGGAGAAAATTCAGAGAATTTAGGGATAGCCCGTAGGCACTTTGAGAGCCGATTTCAGACCCCGAAATAAGTAAGGATCTCTCACCCTATTTCCTATGACAGCATTAAAGCCTAATAAATGATAAACGGTATTTTCGTGAATTAATGGATATGTATAATTGATTAAGGTTGCTAATGGAGCCCGAATCTGATATATTTTCAGTCAGGTGTTGTTTGATTTATTTTGCAGTTTTGAATACAGTATGGTGCCTGATGTGTTTATTCTATGGTTTTGTATGCATGAATCACAGTTTCATTTATTATGCTTTGAATTATTGTGAATCCGATGTTGTGTTGTTTTATTTTGTGTTTATTATTAGTTTACGTATTTGTGTATGACTGGATAATTGAGACCAAAAAAAATAGAAAAATGTATGTAAATTGATAAATAGATAATGTCGACAGCCTAACTTGATATCCTGGGAGATGGTGGACGGACCGGATCCATAGGGAACCCTACCGGGAACGTGGTCTCTCATACCGGACGGGGTATGAAAACTTTATGATTTGGCACCCATATCGAATGGGGTATAGGGACGGCCCGTTTCACCCTCGTACCGGACGGGGTATTGAGGTTCATGGTTTTTAGGCGCCCATACCGGACGGGGTATGGAGATGGCCCTGGAATTAAGTTATTAATGTTAATGGTTCAAGTATAGCGGGGACCCCCTATAGATCCCCATAGATACTAGTAGGCTGGTAAAAGAGAAAATTTATTGTCTGATTATTAAAATGCAAAAATATGACATGAGTTATGTTACAAAGTGTATATGATTTTATGATGGTTATAATGTTATTGTTTTTATATATTATTTTAATGAATCTCACCGAGGTAAGTGGATAGTAAAGGTTTTTATTATTAATAAATAGTTTGTTATAAGTTATGCTCCATTGGTCGTTTTTGTTTTCTACCAACCTTTACTTCTGTGACAGTGAGATAGTGTGATGTCTTTACTGGGGTAGTGTAGCTCATTCCTTATTTAACCATTTCATATCAGGAGGATTTGGTTTCCGAGCCCGTCCCACAGAAAGACAGTGAGCAGAAGCCTAAGGATTTCATAGTTTTATTTATAGCATTCATTACTAGTATTTACTTTAGTTAGTTTATTCTTTCACACGTTGAATACGTTTTTGGTTATTGTGTAAGGGATGTTTATCAGAATTTTTATTTCGCTTCTGCACTTAAAAAATTTTAATACATACATTTTCTACTAAATTTTTGGGGCCGTTACATAAGTTATTATGTAAGGGATGTTAACCTTAATATTTTATTTCGCTTCTGCACTCAGATTATTATATGCATTTCCTCTTAATCTTATAATTTAAAAAATTTTAACATGCAAGTTATTCTTTATAATATCAAATAAAAGATATAGATGGTTAGTTATAAAAGAAGTTAAACTTATTAATAAAAATATAAATTTCAATTTTGCTTAAATATGATATTTTTATCATTTTTATTATAACGGCCCCGGAAATTCAAAAAAAAATATATAATAATTTAAGTGTGGAAATAAAATAAAGGATTAAGATTTACATCCCTTACAAAATAACTTAAAAGTACTAAACAAACATTTTAAAAATGAATTTTCTGAAAGAAACATGAAAAATAAGAAAAGTAATAGAAAATAGAAGGTATCTAGCATCTACTCGCAATCTTCTTGCAGATTGGGCTCTGGAACCAGGTCCTCTTGATCTGAAATGGTTAAATAAATGATGAATTACACTAGTCCAATAAGGATATCACACTATATCACCCGCACAGAAGCAAAGATTAGTATAAAATCAAAACAACTAATGGAGCACTAAATTTAACAAATTCATTTATCAATCATAAAATCATTTACCGTTCACTTACCATAGTGGAATTTATGAAAATAATCTATAAAGACAATAATACCATACAGATCATAACTTTATGAACAATCAGCAATATAGAACATATCATAAATTCATATCAATTAACAATAAATCATATCATAACCGTTTCTCATTTCACCAGCCTACTAGTATCCATGGGGGTTCATAGGGATGTCCCCGCTACACGTAAAATCTTTTATTTAACAATCTCAATTACAGAGCCGTCCCCATACCCCATTCGGTATGAGGGTAAAACGGGTCGTCCCCAAACTCGTCTGGTATGAGCGCTACATTACCAAGTCTTCATACTCCTTCCGGTATGAGACAGCGTTCATGGTAGGGTTCTTTATGTACCATGTCCGTCCCCCCATCCTCCTAGGATATTTAGTAAGACTATCATTCCATCAATTTATTTGATCATACCCCTTTCCTGTTTTCCTTTAGTCTCTATTACCAAATCAAACATAATCAGATAAACAAATAAACATGCATCCGGTAATACAATCATGTCTCAAATTCTAAATCAAATAGTAGTCAGGTAAGCCAGTAATACATGCATTTAAACCATAAAATAGATAAATTAGATATTATCATGCTTTTAGACTATAAAATAAATTAACAGAGAATAATATCCGGTTCGGGCTCCATTAGCAATCCGTAATTAATTATGTACATCTATTTAATTTGTACAAAATATCGTACTATTATTTATTTAAACTTCAATTCTATGATAGGGAATAGGGTGATGGGTCCTTACTTGATTTGACGCCGAAAAGCTAAACGGTTTACTGTGCCTACGGGCGGTTTCTGGGTTTCCTGAATTTTTCTCCGGGAACTGAAACGCGCTTATAGTACCTATAAATGTTTTAAATAAACCCAAAGTCAGTCTCAGGGCCCGCTCGACCAAATTAAGAAATCTAGCACGGTGGCTCCGCCGTGCTCCGGCGACGGCGCCGCCGCCGCGGGCAGCAGTGATCCACCTCAGGTCGGCTATTTTCGACCGTTTTTAGTTGAATTCAACTGATTTTGCATTAATTCCTGCGATCACACACGCTAGAGGGACTCGGTGAGCTAAAAAAATACGAAAAATTAAAACTCACCAGCGACAAGGCTCTCCAGTGTGGTGGCTTCTCAAGCTCACGTTGCGATTGGGTGTTTCGCTTCGGTCAACCTGTAGAGAAGAAAACGGTGATCACAATGGTGAAAAAATTACACGAAATGGGAATCGAG
>NW_019014682.1:998997-1009811 GCF_000150535.2 Carica papaya | reverse complement strand
AGAGAAAATAATAAAAGAGAAAAATAGAATCAAACAGAGATTATACTAAATGAAAAACTCGTGGGTTAGGTACGAGTTAGTTTTTAACCAAAAACCCGCATGGTGAAAATTGTAGTATTTTTTCTGACATATGAATTTAATGTGAGTCTTAATATGCGTATTAAACTATTAATTTAATAGACTCGTTTAAAAGTAATCAAATATGATTGAACAGTATTAAATTTTAATACATCAGGTTTAAGTATGGACTTATAATGTGTAGATACTAGTTTTGTAATATTTTTATTCTATGATTGATAAAATAGAAATTGTAAAAATTTGTCACTATAAAAGACGATTATGGTTTTCGAATCACAAGGTTGTTGTAACAACCCAAAAACTTTTATTTTATTTTTATTTTTATTAGAATTTGATTTGATTTGATTTGATTTATTTATTAATTTATAAGGTTGTAATTTAATTTAATTTTATTTAATGGAGATAAAAATAATAATAATCATAAAAATGGGTAAAATTATTTTTGAGAATTAATTGAAAATGATTTTGGGAAAAATGGGTGAAAATTTAGATTTTGGAGGTGTTTTAGAAAAAAAAATCGAAAACTGGAGGGTCAAAACGCAATTTAAAAAATATGTGTCATGTCAGCAGCCACGTCAACAGCCCGGTCAGCAGCCCCAGCCAACCAGGACATGCCGCGTGGCAGGAATGCTGACGCGAGAAGCCACGCGGGACGGGGCCACGTGAGCAATCCGTGTGCGCGCGATCGGACGACCCAGACCGTTCTCGCGCGCACGGACGACCCAAATCAAAAGCGCACACGGACGACCCAGATCTCACGCATGAGGACGGCCCAGATCGCACTTCGATGGACAGCCCAGATTTATTCCTATTTTAATCGCGATCGGACGGTTCAGATTAAATCGTGATGGACAGCTGAGATTAAAAGGAAAATGTTATAAATAACCTCACCTACACCTAACCCCAAACCCTAGCCGCCAATACCCTCGCCGGAGAAGACGACCCAATCACCGGAAGAGCCGGCCGCCGCCACCCGCACCGGAGGATTTTTCGACCACCAAATGAGGTAAAATTTCTCTCCTGGGCTCGTTTTTCGATGCTAAATCCACCTGTGGCCAAATCGGAGCCAAACCACCAGCCAATCGACCGGAAAACACTGCCCAAGTCCAGCAGCACTGCTGCAGCTTCCCTCGGTTGTTGCCTCCGATGAGACCAATCCCAATTCCCGTTTGATGTAATTTTTACACCACTGTGATCACCGTCCTTTTCTCTACAGGTTGACCGGAGCAAAACATCAAATCACGACTCGCGCTGGAGAAGCCGCCGCACCCGAGAGCTCCGCCGCCGGTAAGTCTCGGTTTTTCGTGATTTTTTGGCCCACCGAGGGCCTTAGGGGTGTTTTATCATAGGAATCGATGCGAGTTTGGCCAAAAATGGCCAGAAACGGCCAACCCGAGGCGGATAACCACCGTGGGCGGCGGCGCCGTCACCAGAATTTCGATATTGGCCGAAAGGGCCATGGGTCTGATTTGGTATTTTTTAGGGATATGTGCAGGTACCGGAAGTGTATTTCAGTTTTTGGGGAAAAATTCAGGGAATCTAGAGACTGTCCGTAGGCGCAGTGAGAACCCGATTTCAGATTCCAAAACAAGTAAGGATTTCTCACCCTATTTCCTATCACGGCATTAAAGCTCAATAAATGAATAAACGGTATTTAATGAATTATGTATAATTAATTAAGGTTGCTAATGGAGCCCGAATCTGATGTATTTTTCGATCAGTTGTTGTTTGATCTATTTTACAGTTTTAAATATAGTATGGTATTTAATGTATTTATTCTATGGTTTCATATGCATGAATCACGGTTTCGTTTATTATGGTTTGAATTATTGTGAACCCGTTGTTGTCTTGTTTGGTGTTCATTACCGGTTTACGTAGTTATATTTGATTGGATAATTGAGATTAAGAAAAATAGAAAAAGGTATCTGAATTGATAAATGGATAATATCGACAGCCTAACCAAATATCCTGGGAGATGGTGGACAGATCGGGTCCGTAGGGAACCCTACCGGGAATGTGATCTCTCATATCGGATGGGGTATGGAGACCTTATGTGTTTTAGCGCGGGCATACTGGACGGGGTATAGGGACGGCCCTGGAATCAAGTTATTAATGTGAATGGTTCACGTGTAGCGGAGACCTCCTATGGATCCCCATGGATACTAGTAGGCTGATAAAAGAGGAAAATTGTTGTCTGATGATTGAAAAACGAGAGTTTGATATGTGTTGTGTTATAAAGTGTGCATGATTTTATGATGTTATTGTGTTTTATAAGTTGTCTTTCATGAATCTCACTAAGGTAAGTGGACAGTAAAAGTTTTTATTATTGATAAATAAGTTTGCTATAAATTATGCTCCATTAGTCGTTTTTATTTTCTACCAACATTTACTCCTGTGGCAGTGAGATAGTGTGATGTCTTTACTGGGCTAGTGTAGCTCATTCCTTACTTAACCATTTCAGATTAGGAGGACTTGGTTCCCGAGCCCGTCCCGCAGGAAGACGGCGAGTAGATGACTAAGGATTTGATAGATTTATTTATAGCATTCATTACTAGTGTTTACTTCAGTTAGTTTATTCTTTTATACGTTTAATACGTTTTGGTTATTGTGTAAGGGATATTAATTAGAATTTTTATTTCGCTTTCGCACTTAAAATTTTTAATACATACATTTTCTTTAAATTTCGGGGCCGTTACAGTTGTCATTTTATTTTTCTGAAATTCCGTCACCAGAAAAAATTAGTTTTTAGATATCATGTTGATTCGAAAGATTTTACTACTGAACGCGAACAATTCTTTCACGATGGATTCAAGTACATTTTTCGTTTATATTTCTCATTAATTCAGTAGGAAATTATTTGTTTAGTTTTTTTTTTTTTATAGATTTACGGATTTGAAATATATTTTTATTTCAACAATAACAAACACCACCCTTTTTACGGATTCGCTACAAATCATAAACGACTTTGATTTTCTTTTATTCATAAATACAAATCTTGAGTTTATTTCAAATTTAAAAATTTAGTCAAAAATAAAAAGGAGGGAAGATTTTTAGCATTTTAAATTCAAATCTCATTAGAGTTGGTACTTTATGAAGATGAAACGTTTAAAAAATTGTCTTGTGGCCTTTAAAAATAATGTAATGTAACGTAATGTAATGGGACCACTCTTAAATTATGTTGCAATCTCAGTCCCATGGCCTACCCTCACCCACTTTACCCTATTTTATATTATAATATAAAGAACTTGTAATTAACATTTATGAATTTATTACTAAATATGTCAAATAATTTAATTCAAAAAAAAATTATTATTTATTTAATAAAAATTTATATATTTAATCTTTTTTATTCACACACACACTCTCGTAAACAAATATAAAAAATATAATTATTCATAATTGGTAATACAAATAATTTTATAACTCTATAAAATATAATTGATACTTATAAATTATATTTCAAAATTATTTTACAATTTACATACTTTATTAAATATATTATTTTTAAAACTTAAATTAATACAAAAAACTATATTCTAATATTTAAGATTAGATTATTAATTTGATATTTTTTAAATAATTAATTGAATTAATTATTTTAAAATTTTTAATTAATAAAAAAATCATACATACCATCATTAATTTATCATCTATAGAAGATGTGTTGCTCTCCATCTGTCATCGTCTTTCTGATTCAAATCTCGGCCCCAAGCCCAACACAGGCGAAGCTAAAAGCAGCTGGCATCAGCCATGTCAACCTTATCTTCACCATTAAATCTCACTCGCTTCTCTCTCCTCCTCCTCCTCCTCCTGTTAGCCTTTGACGCCATCTCTCCCGCCGCAGCAACTGATCACATTGTCGGTGCCAACAAGGGCTGGAATCCGGGGATCAACTACACTCTCTGGGCTAACAACCATACTTTCTTCGTCGGCGACCTTATCTGTACTCTCTCTCTCTTTCTCTCTCTCTCTCTAACCAATACGCACTTACACACACACACATATCTATATGTGTAGACATATCAGTTCAGGAATAAGCTCATAAGTGTATCCTATTCTGGTAACAACTGAATCTGATGAGTACTGGTGAAATTATGTTCTCGTTCTCTCTTCTTTTCAAGATCCAGAACCTATATCCACTTTCACTCTGTACAAACAACATGTTGACCACTTCGTCACAATCAGCAAAATTAGTAAATGTTTACTTCTATTTCTGCCGCCACCTTGGTGTTATTTTGATTTTTCAAGGATATTTTATAGACTAAAAACCCTGCGAATGGATTTTAACACGAGGATGTTGACGAAATCCTAATTTTCTCGCATTAGAATGTAGATTTCTTGCTGCATACCTAGATCTTTTACTTACGGACGTTTCTATTACACACATATAGCTCCTGATCTGCCTATGTATATGTATAGCTAAGCTGTTCGTTTAAAAATTTTTGGTTGTAGCGTTTAGATACCAGAAGAATCAATACAATGTGTTTGAGGTGAACCAAACAGGATATGACAATTGTACCACAGAAGGAGCAGTAGGAAACTGGAGCAGCGGGAAGGATTTCATTCCTCTCAACAAAGCCAAACGTTATTATTTCATTTGTGGCAATGGACAGTGCTTTAATGGTATGAAAGTCTCTGTTCTTGTCCACCCTCTGCCTCCGCCACCTTCTGCTTCTGTCTCTGCAAACTCTTCCTCTATGAATACCGCTGTATCAATGGTTTTGCACAAGGGACAGGTTGGTCTCAGCGCTATAGTTGTGGCATTTGCTTTAACTTGGTATGGACATGGGTGGTTCTAGTGATCCTGGTCTTAAATGGTCTTTTGCCTGAAATCAATTGAAGTGTTTTGGGTTCATTTCACCAAGTGTGCTAGCTATCTTCATTTCGTTTGTTCATTAGCATGATTCGGCTTAATATTGTATTAGTGAAGTTTCTAATCCAACTTCATTCTGCTTTTTCAAGGATGTACCATTTTCTTGACAATGAGAAGTGTTTGATTTTTATGAAAAATAGGTTGCGGAGGAATTTATAGAGATTTGTTGTACTGAATGGAGTTCTTGATCTGACTTCATTCTTCTTCTTCAAGCATGCGCAATCTTTGTTTCTTGACAATGAAAAGTGTTGATTCATATGAAAGGAATTTTGATGGTAATTTATGGAGATTTGTTATCGAATTCATACTCGAAATGGTTGCAACCTGATGAGGTGAATGTTCTAAGGCATATTGACCTCAAAGCTCAAAACTTTTTCCCCCCATTTTTGTTGATGGGAAGCAAATGGAAAGTAGAGATTTGACCCTTAAGTCTGAAAAGGGTTAATCCCCAAAGCAAAAGGAAAAAGAAAAAGAGTATTATGAAAATGCATATGTCCAAAACAGGTCCTAAAGCATTGTCTTTTCTTCTGTTTCATGAGCATCAACCAGGTTTAATCCTAATCTTAGACATGCTTCTCTTTTCAAGTTCAATCTTAATAATAATCAGAGAATTTGTTGTTATTTGGAAGAACGTTGGGGGTATTTTAACTGTTCAATCTTAGTATCTTGATCTCGCTTGGCATAAATTTGGAAGGATATTTGGAATATTTAGCCCAGCTGTAGATGTGTTTGAACATTTAAGACTAGTCAGTTAAACTCTATTGTATAAAAGATTGCAAACCTTATCATTGATGGCTATTGAAATGATGAATAATAGACATATAATTCTTATTGTATTTGCCTTTTTGGGATAGAGGAGGCTAGGGCAACTTTGTCCTGGTATTTTTTTTTTAAAAAAATATTAAAAAGATTTAATATATTTTTTAGGATTGGAACCATGAAGTTATATCTTGAGGCTCATTTTGCTACTGAAGAGGCAGCCATATTTTGAGATCTTGGGACCCAATCCACTAAGTAAAAATTAAAAAGTTTAGACAAAACTTTAATCCCCTCGCACATCTTTCCTAATCTCCAATTTACTCCTCTTCGTTAGTCTTAATAGAGGTTACTATGAGCTCCCAGCTGCTAAAAATTTGAATATGTGAGTTTAATATCTTAATAAATAAATTGTAGTGTTTGAAGAAATTTGAGTGATATGTAAGTTTGACACATTAACAGACAAATTATAATATTTAGAAAAACACGAGAGGTTGGTGATGTAGATATCGTGAAAGTTCTTGAAATATTTTGAATAAAATACTGTAATTTTAGGTTATTATCTTGAAAAAAATAATGTGGGACCTAATCCACTAAGTAAAAATTGAAAAACTTAGACAAAACCCTAATCTTCTCGCATATCTTTCATAATCTCCAATTTACTCCTCTTCATTAGTCCTAATAGAGTTTATTATGAGTTCTGAACTATTAAAAATTTGAATATGTGAGTTTAATACCTTAATAAATAAATTGTAGTGTTTGAAGAAATTCGAGTGATATGTGAGTTTGACACATTGACAGACAAACTATAATATTTAGAAGAACACGAGAGATTAGTTATGTAGATATCATGAAAGTTCTTGTAATATTTTGAATAAAATACTGTAATTTTAGGTTATTATCTTGAAAAAGATAATGTGGGCAAAGGTGGTGTAGTTGAAACTCTATAAAAGAGTTTGCATCCTATTAATTGTTGTTCATCATTAATTGATATCACGCCTCTACTTACATCATACATAAACACATGAAAAAATAATAATATTTACATTCGATCATCCTCAATCATTTTTATCATTGTCATCAGATATCAGAATTTAATTAATAAAAATAAATTTCACTATTATTTAAATAATTATATATATATATAGTAAATACCAAAAATATTCAAACAATTATCTTAGACGAAATACTACTTAAGAGAAAAGTTTGAAAGATTTGTTTAAAAATTTAAAAATTCAATTCAATCTCCTTTATGAGTTTTCCGAAACTTTAGGCCAGCACTTATAAATTTATATCAAGTACGTGAGTATTTAGTCGAACTTAAATACTACTATTTTAGTGCAGGTTGAGCATTCTCTATTCAGTTGCAGACGTGCTAATTGGTCGATATGTAATGTAGATATTGATTAATTCAGAAAGGAACATGAAGTTCTGTTTTCCAATTCAGAAATTCTGTTTCAATCGATGTAAGAAAGCAAGAAAAAGAGAAGCAGAGCCACGGATGAAAATGGCTCATGGGAGATATCAACGGCAAATATTCATGAAGAAAGCTGCATTTCGCTGCCTGTATCCTGGCTACTTCCAGAGCAGCCAATCCCCCTTCTTCTCTTTCTCTCTTCCCTCCTATAATGGCCGACTTCTTCGTGTCCGCTTCGTTTCAGAAGGAGGAGGTTCTCGTTAACTGCGATGTTACGGCGGAAAGACTACTAATCTTGCCTCCGATGGCTCCACCGCCTACAATCTTCTTCTCGACTATGCCTCTGGCGGAAATCTAGCGCGCGCCATCAACATTTTCTACCCTCTCTGTCCCTCACTTGGATTGCCCAAATTCCTCGTCAAGCGCTACAGTAATCTTTCCGGTTAATCAACGTGGTTACATCCACTGGGATTTGAGACCTGACAACATAATGCGTATGCGCTCCTCTGTTTTTTCCTCTGCACCGCCATGCATTTGATTCCTGAATCTGTCATTGAGCGTAAGCAACATCCTCCCTCTGACATTTTGGGCGCGTGGCTGCTTTGAGCTGGAGATGCAGATGCTTACCGAGAAGAATCTCTGGGATGTCTATCCTGATCACAGGCCTAAAGATCTTATGCGTCTGATTGGGGACAATACAAGGAATCTCGACTTCATATTCATCATCTGAGAGTGATGACGACTTTGATTCTGACGACTGCGTCTCTCAATCAGGCGGAGGATTCAAACTCACTGTCCTGCTCTTCTTCAGCGGATCCTAAACAGTTCCTCCCGTCATCCGTGCTGGAGTCTTTAGATGCTGCTGCTACTACTTGCTGAAGGTCTGTTGCAATCACTGCTTTTGGCTCTTCAAACCATCTGAAGATGACACTTCTTGATTCTATCTAATTATAAGTCATTAGGGTTTAGCGGCAAACCATCTTTTTACAGAGCTAGTCTTACACATTAGTGGAAAATCATTCTCTGTAGAGCTAGTATTGGACATTGAGCTGATGACTTTCAAATGTTCAATCATTTTATCTAAGATATCTTGTTTTAGTACGCAATAAACTGATCTTGGGACATAAATGGTTAATGAAACAATGTTTTCAGTGATGGTATTGCCTCTTTATAACTTACTTCTGTTGGTTTTTTATCATGGTATCTTCCATTTTTAGTAAAAAACAAAAAGTTAAATCTTGGTAGATGTTGTTTACTTCGTGCATTTCCCTTTTTGGGAAGATCATCTTCCTAACCCCTGCAACCTGCATGAATATTTCCTAATTTGTCTGCCAAACCCAGCAAAACAAATGCAAGTATTCTTCATTTTAAGCTTTTTTACATCTTCATTTTAATGTCATAATGTTGTTTGGTTTGACTAATCCTTTTTAGGTTGCATGCAGTAGCAATAACCATGAATTCAAACTCTTGCAAATAATTTTTCATTCATCATTCCCTCATACCTGTATAACAAGTTTGGTCCTCGGGAAAACCACATACTGCCTGCATTGTAATTTATAGTTAAATAATTGATCTGCTTCAATGGCCTTTATCTTTGCTTTAACTCATTTTTTTTTCTTTGAAATAAAAAAAAAATTGGATTATAGATCCACTAGAAAGTGGGTGGCCTTAACAGGATGTGTTAACACGAAAGATAGAAGTATTATTATTCACAAAAGTACTAAGAAGTTCTATTTAAATGATTTAGACCTGCATTACTCTTTAAAAACATTTTTATGCTGCAGTAACATATGCAAAGAAAGAAATCATTATGTACTTTTTAAACTTTTTCTTGTTTGGTATCTACCGGCGCGGAATGTCAAAGTTGATTGATTGTTAAGGGATATAGACGTAGTGGATAAGGGATTTTGTGTTTTAGTTTTTGAACATGTTGAATTTGGTTTCCTAGACTCTTCACTAGTGCATTTTCTGGGTTCTATTCAGATTGCTTATAGCTGTATTACTCTTGAAGAACATTCTTATGCTGCTGTAACATATGCAAAGAAAGAAAGAAAGAAATCAATCAATATTTGCTTTTTTTAACTTCTTCTAGTTTGGTATCTACTGTCTTGGAATATCAAGTTGCTTATTAAGGGAGATAGATGTAGTGGATAAGGCATTTTGTATTTTAGTTTTTGAGCATGTTGAATGATTTATGAAGGACAGTGGGATGTTTCCTTTTTTTTTTTCTGATAAATTTGTGAAAAGGACAGTGGAATTTAATGAAGGAATGAAGAATAATTGGGTATGAAAGAATAAAGGCATTACTGTATTATTGTGATCAATGCATGTCTGCCATGGCAGTTTCTTTGATTTGTCCTTTTCAAGCTAAAATTTATGGACCACTACTAATTCTTTCCTGTCAATATACCATGTAATGTTTCTTCTTCTTGTTCCCTGTATCTGATTGTTTTAGAATAAATCTTTCCTCCATTCTTTCCTGCCACTTTTAGCTCATTTTGTTCTTAAGATAACATATATTTTAAGAACAGAAAATAGTCCTTCCATAATGGGAGACAAGTGGAAAGATTTTTTTAAAATTTTTTGTACAGTAGATTTTTAAATTTTAAAAAAAAAAGAAAGAAAGAAAAGAACAATGATCTTTTGTACAGTAGATGACAATCAGTGACTACTTTTTTTTGCTTTCTACTTTACTAAAAGTGATTAATGAAGGAACGGTTAGTTCCCCCTGGATTTAATGAAGTGTTAGTGGCTCATGATTTCATGATGTATACATACATATATATATATATATAGTAGTTATTGATTAGCTTTAATTTTGATGATGACTTGGGTGGCATGTCACTAGTCATGACCCATCAAAAGTCAAACTAAATTTTAAGCAGGAAGAATCTGTGTCTTCAAGCAACTTCAAATAAAGGAGCTTGTGAACCAGAAAAACCTAACTATGGTTTCTGGTGAAACTAAATCTTCTGAAGATCAGCATTTAGCACAACAGATTTTATATGTGAATGAAACAAAAAGAATTTTCCAGCCCAGGTTCCTTTTGAAAAAAAAAAGAACTAAATCCTCTAATCTATCCCAAAACCAACTAGTTTCTTAATGATAAAAAAACCGCAAAATGCGTCGAAAAACCTAGTAGCTTGAGAACTCCACACCTAAGCATCGATAACCCAATTACTTTGTATACTCCAACTACTAGTTTTCAAAAATTTAAGATTAAGTTATTAGTAGTGTTTGACTTAAGTTTTCTCAATAATTATGTCTTTCCGATCTAGAATTGAGGTATCAGAAAAGATGATTTGGCAAATATGAGTTCACAAGCATGAACTTTCAGTCAACTGATATTTACATAAGATTAGTGGCAAAACTCTTCTATCTAATATGCATACATTATACAGCTTAATTGATCCTCATGACACACACGACAATCCTAAAATGTGTTGTTTGACTAGCCTTTTCCAATCATCTCTCCTACATTACAGTGACCAGAAAAACCCAGTGTTACAAGATAAAGGAAAGAGAAGAAATTTACCGGACACTACTCTGCATTGGCCTTCAGTTTTCTTCTTGATCTGTTGTATGGCTTTGAGGGTGGAGAAGGAGAGAACTCGAATGGTACAAGAGGTAGCTCCATCTCCCCTTTTAAAATCTTTACAATTTCTCCAATATCAGGCCGTAACTCCGGCA
>NW_019014682.1:947261-957302 GCF_000150535.2 Carica papaya | reverse complement strand
TTGCTGGTTTTCGAGCCTAGTCTTTAGCGCCACAGGGCAAGGATTTTCTTTGTGGGCAGATTGTAGTGTGTAAAAGTTTATATTAGTATGGATAATGTCTGCTGGAGGTGTATGAGATTGTCTTATCATGTGATGTATATGTAGGATTGTAAATTTACACTGAGTTTGAATAATGAAGTGTGAACAAATTTTCTTTATATGTGATTGATTTGACATGAGACTTGCGTGTTGGGTCGTGAGATTGTCTTAAATTGCGCCGTTAAAAGAAAAAAAACGGGGCGTTACAATATAAGTTATAAAATTAAAAATATAAAATGTATTAACATTATGTCAATGAATTATCTTGATAAACACCTAAATAAATTTTTGATTTTTTTTTTCAAATTTTTAACTGTATTGTGTAATAAACTCGTTGATGTAGTAATAAAAAAAATGTAGGGTAACCAAACATGTAGAAATAAAATTTAATAACTTGAAAAAGTTTGATGTTATAACAAAAAATAGTAGTATATGCAAACTATTTATTACAACATTTATTGTTAAATAATTCACGAAATTGTATACAACTTTACATGTAATTTCCTTAAAATATTGTTTTATAACATACCAGCTAATGATTTATATAATATAAAAAATATTTGTTATGTATTTCCATGTTATCTTTAGTCTGGCATTTATGTTGTTTGTTAGTAGTATAATATTAATGTGCATATACTAAAAGATCTAATGTTGAAGAATTATACACTAATCACAAAAATACTTCTTATTTTAATTTTACATTCATAAATATGTTATAATCATTGTTCTTGATGTTTTGTCGGCACAAGTGTGATGGACAGGCTAAAAACAAACATGCTAATGAAAAATTTATGATTATATTTTTAGATTTTTATATTTCTTAAAGGAGAACAAATTAATTTTTAATTTGCCAAAAAGCATATTTTGGACATTTCTACAAAAAAAAAAAAAATAATTTTTAATATTTTAATCTTATTAAAGAAATTAAAATAGCATCGGAGTTTTGATTTTCATCATTTAATTTTAAACAAAACTGAATCACAAATGACATTTTTTTAATTTAATAGTCACATAAATATGACATTTTTTTTATATAAAGCTGATTTCATATTTAAGTATAGTCTTGAATTTTGCATTTATATATAAAATATTCTGATGTGATAATCTAAGCAAGAGTGTAATAAATTTTAGAACGATTCTTTGCTATAGATGTATTTTTAAAATTTAAAATACAGATTTTAAGAATATTTTATATTTAAAAATAAATAAAATTATGACTAAAAAATTGGAAGAAAAAAATAGGGATGGAATTGTTACGGCAGTAATAATATAAGAAATAATAATAATTTTCTCCAAATTTTTAATACACAAAATTATAAAAAAGAAAATTCCATTTTAACCGAACGAAACATGGTTTTATTTATTTAAAATTTGTTTGTGAGTTGTTTTCTTATTTATTTATTTATACTTTTCAACTTCAGTACATCACGCATGATGCTGCAATGGAAAAAATGAGCACACCATAAACCACGTTGACTGCTGACATAATGACGCCGCTTCACTCAATTGTGAGATATAATTAACTGGGTCCACGTACATGATTACTTCACTACACTCTCACCATCAGTTGAATCCGACTGTCCAAAACTTGACTTTAAGTAGCTCATTTCAGACGGTTTGATCAGGACCCGCTTGAATTTCCGTGAATTCGACTGTAGCAGATTACACCGCCTGAAAACTCCGCTCCTCTTTCCCCGCTTTATCCGCGCTATCAAAAATTTTAAAAAGTTATTTTGTATGACGATATTGCCCTTAGTCTTTTACTTTATTTACTACCATACCAGAATAATTATGCGTGTTTTCCATCATTAAAATGATTAACCTTGTCTTTGCGAGAAGAATAATAGACGTCTCCGTCAAATCACGGTCTTGAATAGCCGAATTCGAACGTTTTTAAACGCCTGTTTCTGACGCCGTTGAAAGTCAGCAACCTAGTAAGATTCTCCGAGTAAACTTGCTTTGGCACCTTTTCGTTTCCCCCTTAAATTTCGCCTGTAGTCTTCTTTTGTTTTCTTTTAATTTTGAATTTCTCTGTATAGAGTATCTCACTGTTAATGGTAAGTTATTAAATTCTTGATTTGTCTTTCTTTTTTTTTTTTTGTTTGTGCTGTATTTAGCTTTTTGAATTTTCAAAAATTGAGCCCTGCGATTAAATTCGATAGTTAATTAAGTACAATAATTCCTTTTGAAGTTTTTGAATTGCTCGTTCATTTTCTTTTGGTGTTGTTTCTGGCTCTGATTCTTAGAGAGTGGAGCGGCGATTTCATTTTTGACCGTTTGAAGGAGAACAGCAGCGGGGAGGAGAATCTGTGAGTAACACTCTCTTTAGCCTTTTTCCTCTTGTATGTTATAAGTCTGTTTGTTTGCCGGGAAAATCGGGGAAAATAATGGGAAAAAGGGAATCTCAGTGACATCCATCGGTTTCTTGAAGAGTTTTATTGACATTCTTCTTTTGTTTTATCGGCTTTGAATCTTCTTGTTTGCCGGGGAAATCAAGGAAAATGATTGAAAGGGACTCTCACAAGCATTTCTTGCTCCTTAGTTTCGCGAAGAATTTTCTTGACCTTTTTTAATCTTCTACCTCTTGTGAGTTTGTTTTATTGCCGAGAAATTCGAGAAAATAATGGAAGAAGAGACTTACTTGACATTCTCGAAGAGCTCCTGTTTGTTTGTTATTTTCTTTTCATGTTTTAAGAATTTTCAGAACATTAATGTATGACTGCAAAATTTTCCCTCTGCTATTCTCTTCCTTAAGTTTATCTGCCACCAAACAGCGAAGTGGTATTTTCTTTCAGTTAGTTTTTGGTGTTTCTCAGTATTCCATCGAAGATATTTTACTGTTTTTTTCTCTTTCCTGATATCTTTTGCAGCTTTAACTTGCAAGTACCATGAAAGACTTGAGTGGGTGGTGTTTGGTAAACTGAGAATGGTGATTTTGCCTCGATAACTTCATATTAGCATCCTTTTTGGTGTCAGATTGTAGACTAAACAAAATACATATATTTCTTTATTTATTGGGGCAGCGGATTGACGAGGATAAAGGAATTGAAAAGGATAAGGGTAGTTTAGTCTTTTCAGTGTAAGTTCCAGAATTGAATAAAATCTTTGACATATATATATGTTCGTAGTTTGCTGTTGTTTCAATAACATTTAATGTTATAAAATGGTTTTCTCCCTTCCCTCTAACGGGAAGTTTCTGAAATTTGTAGCAGATGCGGCCCTTTTTTTTCTTTATACAAAGAACTACAACTGAGCATTTTAGCTTTTTTAATTGTCCATTTAATTTATTTGTTATACAAGTTGTTGGGAAGAGCAGAGTTTCAAAGATATCATAGGCCTAAAAACCCTGCTCTGCTGTTAGAATTCTTGAATTAAGTTCTACTTTGGATCTTTTAGGTTCTTCCTTTTCTCAAGTTCTTCAAGATCATTTCATGATTAACCTCTTCTTGTTGATTGCTTTTCTTTTCCCTCAGCATATCTAATACCACCTTGCTATGAGCTGTTTTGTACCTTTAAAATACAAAAGGCTCTTTTAGTTGGCCTCTTAAATCAGTCCCACAATCTAGTGATCTTGATGATTTTTGTACGTGACTATATCCTTTTGGTTTATATATATTAATTTCAGGTGTGGGGAGATCCATCCATTCTGAGATTGCTATAAAAACCTCAACTGAGAACATGTTTTCATGAACTAAGCTGAAGTTAGTTATTCGGCACAGATGAAGAAGCTATTCTTTTTCAGGTCTTCCTCTAATAGTGGGAACACCAACGTTCCTCCACCATCAAATGATAAAGTTTTCTGGGAGAACCCATTGGAATCCAGCCAAGCTAGTGAGAAAGCTGATAACAATTTTCGTGGCTCTAGAGGCTTGTTTTCCAAATCACGGAAGCAAGTAGCTGATAGCCAAGGTTCTTGTTCCAGTTCAGTTCTTAGAAGAAGCCGATCATTGTCATCAGCAGCTTTTCTTGTTGATGGGCTGGAACAGAGGGATTTTTCCAACTCAAATGATCAATGTAGATCTCCTTGTAGCACTGCAAGTGCACGGTGTCAGCAATCTGAACATTCATCTCGGTAAACCTTCTGATTATTTTGTTTCAGAGAGTAAATTGTTAGAATTGCATCATTTAGTCCTTTGTTTTTGCATTTACCACCTGTCTACCCTTCTGCTCCAAGTGATTTACTGCAAGTAATTAGTGAGTTTATCTTCTTTTCCAGTCGGGCCGTAACTCCAGAAAAGTTATCCAGAGGAAAACATTTTGAAGTGGAAGCTACTCAAGATGCACATGCATTTGGGAGGCAAGCTTTCTCTGCTTCTTCAAAGACTTGTCAAGATTCATCAGGATCTTCTTGTTCCAGCAATGTCTCAAGTAAAGTTGTGGACCGCTATATCGATGGAGAAGAGCAGCAGGAAAGGAGCAAACAGAAAGAAGAATTTTTCACATAGAAACTACCATGGGAATGGAAATGGTACCAGGAAGCTTCCGCCACGAGTCCACTACACAGCACCCACATCACCATCAGATACTGTCAAGGGTAAGCCAAAGTCTCATTCATTTAGGGAAGCTAGAGGTACATGCCTTCATTTCTCATCTAAAGATTGGGTGGAAACTGGATTTGGTCATGAATCTCCTCGGAGACTTGCAAAAACTGTGATTGAGAGGCTCTCCCAGACTCGTGCATTTCCCGGAACTAGTTCAATGGAATTTGATCATGATATTCCAATCACGATTGAAGATGTCTATGGTGGATCCTTTAACAGATGCTCTGATCCAAGTTCTGATATGGCCAGCCAAAAATTTTATCCTCTTGATGAAGGTCATGAAAATGTTGAAATGGAAGAGGACACCGATGCTGAATTGGAGAGGAGATCTAGGGAAGCTGAGGAGAGGGTGATGCTACTCTCTGAGGAACTTGAGCAGGAAATTTTTCTTTATGATAGTGGGCTTGACATGCCCTCACTAGCTAGAAAACTAACAGAGGAGAGGATTTGCTTGGCACTAGAGATTTCAGCTCTTCTACAGTCTCGAATTGCTGAGAGGGCTTCCAAAAAGGAACAAATCAGGTTAGCAAAGGCAGAACTGGATTTGGTAACCCGAAGACTTGAGAAGGAGAAGAATGAGTTGCAGATTGGATTGGAGAAAGAGTTGGATAGAAGGTCAAGTGAGTGGTCTTTCAAGCTTGAAAAGTATCAAGGGGAAGAGCAGAGGCTTCGTGATCGAGTCAGGGAGCTTGCAGAACAGAATGTCTCATTACAGAGGGAAGTGTCTTCGTTTCATGAGAGAGAAACAGAGAGCAGAAGAATGATCACATATTCAGAAAGACAACTTAAGGACCTGAGTACAAGGGTTGAAGAGGTAAGCAAGGAGAACAGAGATCTTCGGCAAAGTTTCTCCGAATTACAAGAAAAGTACAGAGGGTCTGTAGAAGATTTAGATTGCATTCGAAGAAACTTTGAAGAGAAGGAGAGGGAATGTAAGGAGATGCAAAAATCCATTACGAGATTACTAAGAACCTGCAGTGAACAGGAGAAGACAATTGAGGGATTGCACATAGGATTTAGTGAGAAAATTGGAACAAAGCCGTCGCTGGACAAATTTGATCAGCTGGTTAAGAAATTACAGATGGAACAGATGAGGCTGACAGAAGTAGAACTAGCATTGAGAAAAGGATGTGGAACTTTACAGGGTTGAGATTGATTCTTTAAGGCAAGAGAATATCAATTTACTAAATCGCTTAAAAGGAAATGGAAAAGAGATGACTTTCAAACTAGATAAGGAAATACGGACTCGCATATTGTCCTTGCAGAATCAAGGGCTATTAGCGCTGAATGAGAGCACCCGATTATGTTCAAAGTTACTGGAATTTATCAAAGCAAAAGGGAGCCAACTTCCAGAAACTCTGCAGGGTAAAGAATTAATAAAAAATGGTCTGGATGTGCAATTTATTGTTGAATCTGACATGAAAATTCAGGGCTTCAAGCGCGGAGCTGAAAGCCTAACCCGTAGTTTGCAGACAATATCCACTTCACTGCATGAGATTTCCACTTCAGTTAATTCAAAATCTGAGTCATCCTTCAAGGATGCTGAAGGATCAAAGAAACAAAATGATCAAATCTCAGAGGTGAGTACATGAAATATCTATAGTTATTGCTGCTTTTCAAAGAGTAAGGAGAACGAGTACAACTCACTAAGACTAATGTTTTATATCATCTCAAATTTGCAATAACTACTATATTTGTATTCTCTATTTGATTGCATCATTGACTTTATAACTTTTATAGGAAAGTATAAGAGCTGAACTCAAAGCTGAGACTTTGCTTACCAATTTATTGAGAGAAAAGCTGTATTCTAAAGAGCTGGAAATTGAGCAATTGCAAGCAGAATTGGCAACAGCTGTGCGAGGTAACGACATCCTCAGATATGAAGTCCAAAATGCAATGGATAACCTTTCCTGTGCCACTCACAAATTGAGGGAGCTTGAACTTCAGGTATTTTATTACTACCTTTTCCAATTAAAGATTTTTCTGTTACATCAGTGATTAATGCTAGTGTATGCACATGTTGCCCATGTTGGTATTTCCTTATTGCTTGACGAGTAATTAATGGTAGTGCATACAAACTTATGTGAAATACTCTTTAAAGTTTAATATTCAGTGCACGTCTTGGATTTGTATGATTTATTATGTGTCCCTCCTTTATAAGATGCATTTATTATAAGGCTGGGCAAGTGCATTTATCAAATACTGTTATATTAGGGTTGATGATTTTTGGTTGTGTTTTGCAATCATTTTAAGTTCATGTTTCACTCAAGGGGCATCAGTGCATAGTTCACAACTTTTTTTTTTTGGAAAGAAAATGGATAGTTCACAAATGTTATTGTAGAAATAATAAATTAGGTAATCATTATTAGCCAAAGATTTTGGATAATTTCTTACAATCTATTACTTCGTATGTTATCGGAGTCATAGTTGTAAAGTTCAAATAGTTGATATTTCATTTCTACTACTAAAAGTTAGTAGGAGATATAGAGATATGTGCTTGATCCAGACTTTCAACTTAGTGAACTTATTATGCATGAGGGAATATCTTAACATATAAATAATAAATCAGACTATTTTCTAGCAACTTAAAGTTTTTGTGATATAATGATGTATTATTTCACAAGTCGTACACTTACACTTATTTTCATACTAAATATGTTTTAAATTAGGTACTTTGTAAGAAATCTTTTATTACATATGAGATATGACATTATCACATGTATTTTTAATTGGCTACATGGAAATAGATGCTGAAGAAGGATGAGACCATTAATCAACTTCAAATTGATATCCAAGAATCTAGAAAGGAATTGACGATCATGAAGGGGATTCTACCAAAGGTTTCAGAGGAAAGAGATTTAATGTGGGAAGAAGTGAAAAATTATAGTGAGAAGAACATGCTCTTGAACTCTGAGGTTAATGTGTTAAGAAAGAAGATAGAGGCTCTCGATGAAGATATACTGTTGAAGGAAGGTCAAATTACAATTCTGAAGGACACTATTGGCTCCAGCAAAACTTTTGATCTCCTTGCTAGTCCTGATCCTTCACGAGAGTTCTTGTTGGAATGACTGAAGGAGTGTTGTTTGGAGTTCTTTTTCGGGCAGGTGAATAGTTTTGTTCATAGTTCTATACTTTTTTGACTTTTATGTTCTGAAGCTTGCTTTTTTGTCCATTTCTTTTCTCTTCATTTTTAGAAACTTTGGGTATGCAGGGGGTGAGAAAAGGGGGCAAAACCTTGATTTTTTTGTAAGTGGGAAGTTTAATGTAACTGTATGTAATAGATAGAGGGCTTCGGTGGCTGACAATACCAAAAATGATCTATATCTTTTTCTTTTTTTTTTTTCCCGTCTATCCTCTTTTGGAGAATTTGTTTTTTAGCTAACCCTTAACCCATTTTCTTCCTCTCAAAATTTTTTCTCAAATTGTGGTCTGTATTGTTCAGTTATGTTTGAAGAGAACTTCAAGATTTGAAAGGTTAAGAGGTCAAACACTTATGAGACTACGCTAAAGTACATATGATGAACCATAAAACCCTCTCAAGGTTTACAGTAATTGAGCCCATACCAAACATTTGCAGGCACAAATGTCCTAAAATAAAACATGTAAGAAACCGGCATGGCTCGGCCTTCTTTTTCCTGCTTAAAAAGCTTCACCCAGCCAGGTCTCCACCCGTCTGATCCAACTCTCTTGAGATACAACGAACAAACACTCTGCTTCATGCATTCTCCACTTGCCTCAAACATGTCTATACCACATCTTATGAACCCACCATATCCACTACCATGTCTCTTCAAGCCATGGCTTGGATCATATACCAACTTAGGGTTTTTCAAATGCTTCACGGTGATCAAACTGCCGGCCGCGTCACCAAACCGGAGACTTATGTGGTCTGTTGTTTCGGCTGATGGTGCACATGATGTCTGAATCTCAACCAAGTAGGTGCAGTTTTGGTTTGCTTTGGCTAGAGGAGAAATGATGGTGGCTGCAATGAAGATGATCACTATGATTGGTTTCTTCATTTGGGATTTCAGGGTTGTTTGTCTTGGCTGCGTGCAAGTTTTCTTGTGTCTGGGGTTATGATGGTGTATGTAAAGGTTATATTATACGATGGAATAATGTGCTTGTTTTGATTAGATTCTGTTTTGGGATATAAAGAAGAAAGGACGTAAAGAATGGATAAACATTGCTTTACCTTGGTGAAGGGGCACCATGTGAGGAAGTGTTTGTGGGATCAGTTCGACAAAGTAGAGATCTTTAAAAAAGGAGGGGAACAGAGGAATTTACCTTTTAAACACGAATCTATAGGAGTTTATTAAAAGTATAGAATTATAAAAAAAAATAAATAATTTAAGAAATAGTAATTCTATATAGAGTCGTGGAAAACGAAACAATATGGTTCGAATTAAAAAAAATAAAAATTGAATACTAAAACAAAGTAGATGAAAGTTAGTAGATACAAGCCACAAAGCATAAGTTCATACGAGATTGCATAGATGGAATAGAAAGAATATAATTGCTTTTGAATTACCACCATTCTCAACTTGAGTTTTTTTGTGACAGAAAACTGATCCCTACGTTAGAAGGTAAAAAAGTTAAATTATAAAGTGAAAAGTGAATTATAAAAATTCAAACAAAAATATGCAATTTAAACGATATAACACTTCTTTTATTTAAGTAAATAAAAAATAAGTGATATTATAAGTATGCACGTTAAAATTAACTTAAAAGATCAGCATAAAAATCAATGATTTAGAAAGTAAAGCTAAATATTGTTGAGAACACACACGAGAGACAAATCTCTATTTGCACTTACAATTTTATTAAAAAAAGTATAGAAGCATCAATCATCAATGAACATGGAAAACAGAACACAACCCGAACAAATTCCTTTAAGAATCCTCATAACCATCATTTTAATTGTTTTATCTTGTCCTTCAATTGCCTCAGAGTTAGCATCCACTTTTTGGGGGTAATAGCCTCATAAACTGAGTTTCTGAATTAACTCAGAGGACTGTCAAAAGTGAACAGTTCATTTTGATCCGTGCAGAAACTACTGGAAATTTGATAAGAATATTAAAATCAACTTCATGTTTCTCTGTCTAATACAACAATGCCAGATACTGGGAGATTATAACGTTCATAGCCACGAGCAAAAATAAAGATAAAATAAAAATCAGTCAGGAAAATAGACTTTTACTTATTCAGCAATTCATAGCACATAGCTACATCATCAATCTTCCCAATGGATAAGAACAGTTGCGCTATCCTCTGATGCCCAGATAATCAGTACGAAATTGATATTCCAATCTGGATGACAGTAGTCGATGCTGAAGGATTAACTCTTTGATGCTTCACAGAGATGCAGGTCTCCAAAAGTCATCGGGCTTTTTGTGTTGAAAAGGAATTTACTTAAAATATGAGA
>NW_019014682.1:935613-947221 GCF_000150535.2 Carica papaya | reverse complement strand
TAAATGAATGTTTAATGGCAATTAGGCACAGCCCGGACATCTCTGCACAGGATATCAACTATGGAGCATGGAGAAGTATTAAGAAATAAATACTGGTCAAATACCAAGGTATTACTGCATTTTGGTTTAAATATGTGGAGCAGAGACCTTGCAACGTCCATGCTCAAACTAGTACTAGGTAATTGGGAGATACCTGGACTATAGTCACCAAAATACTGCGTCCCAGAGCTAACTGTCAGTTACCTCAATATTTCAGGAGACTTCCTCAAATACCATAAAACTTACTTGGAAATTGGCATTTTTGTCCTCACTGAGTCAATCAACGAGAAATCAATATCAGCTACTGCAATCCCTGTCGAAAGTCGATCTGTAAAAGTACAAAGCCAAAGACAGAAAGCAGTTTTCACTTAACTTGTCTGCAATGTATTATAAGCATGTAAAAGGATTATATAATAATATATAAATTTGAATTAATTGTATTTCTATCCCTTTTATATTCTTAAATAAGACAAGCTCTTGCTTCTTAAAAATAGTCATGTGAACTAGTAGACATCCTAACTAGTTCGCACCAGGTAATCGGCCAACTACTGTTCCCCATGGATCAATTATTAGTGTGTCTCCATAGCTTTCTCTTTTATCATTATGTTTTCCTGCTTGTGCCGCAGCAATTACCTGGCAGTTGATTTGTCATTTCAATCTTGGGATGAGAGGATACAGAGTTTGCATAAACAGTAGCATATAACATTAGTCAGTCAATAGAGTTTGAGTTATTTATTGAAAACCCGTGATTTGCATGAAGGAGATAGTTCATAGCCATCCACATAAGTGGGAGTTAACACTGAAGAGTAATCAAGTCAAGCTGAATTATTTAAAAAATGGATTTCATACATAGCATTGAGTCTCAATTGCACGAGCACGAAGAAGAATCTCCCAATGTGCTTCACCAGTTACTTTGGTAAAAGCCGAAGTACCAACAGAACCTGCAGATTGTAAATCCATAGACTTGAAGTTGAGATAATCAATTGTGCTATAAAATGCGAGAAATCCAATTATACATGTACTCCGTGATTGAATCTAAGCTGTTGGTAAAGCTCTGGGAATCTCAAATCATAGCAGACTGTCAGGCCCAAGCGTCCGGATGGGACTGTCTACTGCAACAACATCCGTCCCTAAAGCATAAATAATTTAATTACCAAAATATTAAGGTCCCTCTAGGGCTCAGGGTGAGAGCAGTGGTGGGCTCCCTAAAGCAGAAATGAAAATGAAGTATCAAACACATGGTTTTGATGCTGGGCTGAACATATTAATGCATATAATTTCCTTTGAGAAAAGGAAAAAGGGATATTAGTCAAGTTCTAACCAGAAAGAGTTATTCTCCATTGGAGATTCTTTACCTTGACATGGATCTGACAAAATCTAGGTGAGGAACCGGTGTGACAAAAAAAATGATTTTATATACTTAACAGAAGCCATGGACGGAAGCCAAACAACCATGAGTAAAAAGCTAAAACTTTTTCTTATGCAAGAAAACCATTTATCTTGGTGTTGGACAGAGAAAAGGTGTACCTGCTACTGTGAAGCTGCTTTCCTTGTATGATCTTCCTCCAGGAACATCCACGTCAAACCTTCAAAAAGAAGGAAACAATTTATAAGAGATCTATCCTGTAGACTAATATCATGGTAATCACAAGCCCATCTGAAAAAATAGAAATAATACCATGGTAATCACAGAGCAACAAAAATAGAGAATAAAATTATAATTCCATCTTGAGCAAATTCAGTTTACAGGAAGTAATTATTAAATGAATCTGGAAACAACAATGTGCTCCTCAATGTCTCCTCAAGAATTAACATCCTCAATCGATCACGAATTTTTAATTTCAGATGCTCAAATTAGATTATTATCAATTTCTTTCAAATTTATCACGCAACAGTATCTTCTCATGTTTGAGACAGACGGAAACTCTGTAAGCTAAAAACATCATTGTTTTTACATTCTGGATTTCTTTCACGTTGCCCACATTTTAGACTAGCAATTATCAAAAGTAGAACACAAGTTTTAAATTGAATAATTATGTATTTCTGTTAGTTTGATATGCTAGACATTCTGGGCTTGGAATGGAACTTTTGCTGGCTAGGAAAGGAAAAATTCATCTATCTAATTCTGTTAGTCACTATGTGTGTCAGTTGGAAAGAAAGAAACAAAAAAAATTTGTAGACAAAGACTCTTCTTTTGTTAATGTCAGAAACCACTGATTCCAGACCTTAAGTTCTTTGTGTTTAGATCAGCCCATTCTTTCCGGAGAAGATCTTCGAACCTTTATTTGACCTGTTGTATCCTGTTTCTTAGTCTTTTGCTTCTATACGGATGGGGGGGGTACTGCAACTGTCCCGAGGACGCGAATGACTTCATGTCTTTTGTGGTAGAAAGCGGGTCTTCAAATTCCTACTAGGGCTAAACAAAAATCTCGACGTGATTCGGGGACATGTTCTGAGCACCAAACCTTTGCCGAGTCTTCAAGAAGTGTTCTCTGAGGTTCGACACGAGGAGAGTCGTCGGAATATCATGATGGGAGAGAATGACCAACCTCACCCAACTGAAAATTCTTCGGCTCTCACAACCCGAGCGATTGATAGTCGAACGAAGAAGACAAGGCCCTGATGCGACCACTGTTGGAAGCTAGGGCACACTCGGAAACGTTGCTGGAAGCTTCACGGCAAGCCAAGTGACTGGAAACCACCTTCGGGTGAGTGAAAAACGT
Organism: Carica papaya; assembly: GCF_000150535.2. The sequence goes on along the minus strand of NW_019014682.1, from coordinate 944,459 downwards.
CGAAAGCAGAGACCACCAGCAAGCTTCAAGGAAATCATGTGATAGCTGACGAAGTAATTTATGATGAGATGGAAAAAGATCCATTTACTCCTGAACAATTGGAAGCTCTCAAACGAATTTTGTCTAAGAAATCTCACCCGGTCAGTGCCTCTGTGGCACACAAAGGTAATATTCATGGCTTATCTGTTCTTTCAGAAAAAGGATAGGTGTGAGTGGTAGACTTTGGAGCATCTGATCATATGAGTGGCGATTTCTCAATGTTCCAAAATTATAGAAGATGTGAAAAAAATATTTCAATCAGAATTGCAGATGATTCTCTCTCAAAAGTGGTAGGAATGGGCTCTGTAAATTTGTCTCCAAATTTGACTCTCTGTTCAGTTCTCCATGTTCCAAATTTGGATTGTAATTTGTTGTCTGTCAGTAAGCTGTGTGAAGATTTGAAATGTGCTGGGAAATTTGTTTTTAATATGTGTAATTTTCAGAATTTGGACTCAGGGAGGATGATTGGCAGTGCTAGGATGAGCTCGGGATTATCTTTGCTTCAAGTCAACACTTCTAAAAGACAAGCTCACAATGCAGTATGTGAAAACTCTGTTTCTATTTCCGAAAATAATGACTATAATATTATGTTGTGGCACTATAAACTAGAACATCCAAAATTCATGTACTTGAAAAAAATGTTCCCACTACTATTTAAAGGAAAAGATCCAGTATCATTACAGTGTGAAGTTTGCCAATTTTCTAAACATACTCGAAGTTTATTCCCTAGTCTAACATATAAACCGTCTAAACCATTTGCATTAATTCACAGTGATGTTTGGGGTCCTTCCAGGGTTTCCAACGTTTCTGGAACTAGGTAGTTTGTATCTTTTATTGATGACCATACAAGAATTACTTGGATGTTTCTCATGAAGGAAAAATCTGAAGTGGGATCCCTTTTTTAAAAATTCCATACAATGATTCGAACCCAATTTCATGCTACCATCCAAGTATTGAAATCCGACAATACTTGTGAATATTTTGAAAATACTCTTGATATTATTCAACAAAGTTCATGTGATCATACTCCACAGCAAAACGGCAAAGCCAAAAGAAAAAATAGACATATTCTTGAGGTTGCCAGATCTCTCATGTTCACCACTCATGTACCAAAATATCTTTAGGGAAAGGTTGTCCTTTCAGCTACCTATTTGATTAATCGGATGCCCTCCCGTATCCTACAGTTTCAATCACCGTACACTATCCTCTCAAAAATCTTTTCTGATTCACACATCTTAAACACTTTGCCACTTAAAGTCTTTGATTGTTTAGTATACGTTCATATTCATAAACATTTTCGTGGGAAATTAGATCCAAAAGCAATAAAGTGTATTTTTATTGGGTACTCAACAAATAAAAAAGGATACAAATGTCTAGTTCTGGAAACCTGCCGATTTTATAATACCATAGACGTCACATTTTTTTAGAATCAACCATTTTATCCCACTACTGATATTCAGGGAGAGACATTCACTCAAGAATATCAGTTGTGGGATATGAGTGTACCTCCTCTCTACCCACAAAACCCATCATCGGACAAACCTTCCCTGCAGACTAAACCCGAAACCTCACAAAAGAAATAAGAACCAAAACCAGTTACAGAAAGCACATTACCTGCAACGAGTGAGCTACGTGTATATACAAGAAGAAACAAAGGAAAAGCACCTAAATCATCCAAACACTACTATGAATCCACCACTGATTCAGGTAATGTAATCTCTGTACCAACTCTTGATTTCGTTGATTTTGATATTCCTATTGCTTTGAGGAAAGGTACTTAAACATGCACCAAACATCCTATACATGACTATGTTTCATTGGACAAATTATCCTCGGAACATCATGTTTTTGTGTGCAGGATAGACAGCAGCTCACCTGAACCCAGAACAATACATGAGGCCTTAGAAATTCCAGAATGGAAGTTAGCTGTCCTAGATGAGATCAAGGCACTTGAAGAGAATGAAACATGGGAACTAACTGATCTTCCTTCAGAAAAGCGTCAAGTGGGATGCAAATGGGTCTTTACAACCAAATATAATCCAGATAGGAGTGTGAATAGACTTAAAGCCCGCCTGGTAGCCAAAGGCTATACACAATCATATGGTGTAGACTATCAGGAGATGTTTGCACCAGTTGTCAATCACAATACTATTCGGGTACTTCTCTCACTTGAATCTAACTTTGACTGGCCATTGTGTCAATTAGATGTAAAGAATGCATTCCTTAATGGCGATTTGGAAGAAGAGGTATATATGAATATATCACCAGGGTTTGAATTAAATGACAATTCTTAAAAAGTGTATAAATTGAAAAAATCACTTTATGGCCTAAAACAATCTCCAAAGGCATGATTTGACAGATTCACAAGAACTGTAAAACATAAAGGATATGAACAATGTCAATCCGACCATACATTGTTCGTCAAACACTGCATATTAGGTAAGAAAGCTATTTTAATTGTATATGTTGATGATATCATTTTTACAGGAGATCACCTTGAGGAGATTCAAAAACTTAAAAAATTCCTAACCAAAGAATTTGAAATAAAAGATCTTGGGGTACTAAAGTACTTCCTCGGTATGGAAGTGGCTAGATAAAAAAAAAAAAAGGATTTCGGTTTCTCAACAAAAGCACATTCTGGATCTCCTAAAAGAGACTGGGATGCTAGGAAGCAAGCCTGCTGACACCCCTATAGATTCAATCATCAAAATTGGATCCAGAATCAGTGACAAAATGGTTGACAAAGGGAGATACCAAAGACTTGTTGGAAAACTTATTTACTTGGCTCACACAAGACCAGACATCAGTTTTGCAGTAAGTACACTAAGTCAGTTCATGCATCAGCCAACTGAAGATCACATGAGGGCTGCATATCAGATTCTAAGGTATCTCAAGAAGACTCTAGAACAAGATTTATTCTTTCATAAGACAGACAGAAGGGATGTTGAAATCTACACGAATGTGGATTGGGCAGGTTCTACAGATGACAGGAGATCTACATTAGGATATTGTACCTATGTTTGGGGTAACCTGGTTACCTGAAGAAGCAAGAAACAGTCTGTTGTGTCTCGCATCAGTGCAGAATCTGAATTTAGAGCGCTTGCTCATGGTATTTGTGAAGGTGTATGGTTGAAGAGAATACTTGAAGAATTAAAGGTCTTCAACAATAAGCCTATGAAAGTGTGGTGCGACAACCAATCAACAATTAGTATGCCTAAAAATCCAGTACATCGTGATAGAACCAAACATGTGGTGATTGATCGTCATTTCATTAGAGAAAAATTGGAAGATGGGATTATAACTCTGATGCACATTCCAACTAATCAACAGATCGCAGATATTCTAACTAAAGTTCTTCTCAAAAGAACCTTTGATGATAGAATATCCAATCTAGATTTACTTAACATATACGTAAACTAAATTGAGGGGGAGTGTAGAAAATAAAATAATTAGAAGAATAAATTAGGATTAAATATGGTTATTTATAGTTGTTATGTGCTGTACATGGAGGTTATCACCAATAAATTTCTTCTTCAAACTAGAATTTTGTTAGAATTTCTCCAAAATTTGTTAGGCTGTTAGAAGTAGTAGATTTGTATATATATGTGTAAATCATTCATCAAGAAACAAGAAGAAGAATATTTTTTCCTCTCAATTTTCTTCATGATTATGTTCACACAAGGATGCCTAAGTTATATGGGAAAGAAATAAATTAAAAAATGGCAATGTGATCAAGTCTTTCACTAAAAACTGTGTATAAAATTTAGACCAGGAAGTAACTAACCAAATTCCATCACATGCTAAAACAAGAAACTCATCATCATCACAAAGCTCCACCTGTTTCAAGGGAGTAATCTCTTTTAGTGAAGGAAAAACATAAAAACAGAAGAATTGTGTCAAAACTGAATTATCAGAATAAGAAATCTCGCAATTTCCAAAGCCAGAAAAAGTATCTTGTATTCATAAGAAATGCATGTCCAGAACCATGTATTTCATTGTACTTATAATCTGCTTATAATACCTACAAAGCAGAGTAACTAAGCATGCTTGTTAGGTTCTCATAACTTCTCTGCAGAAAAAATAAACATCCCCACCCTAACATTTTGTGATTTCTTGTGTATGTAACTGGAAAAGCTTATTTCTTAAAGACTATGATTCATCTATTTATCCCCATATGTTTTTCTTTGCCAAGATGAATAAGCTCTTATCTTTACAAAAACGAAAAAAAGCAATCTTATCAAAAGATCTAACCATTTATTTATAAAGTAATTTTTGAGAATAACACAAAATATTTACAAAGTAACATAAGGTAGTTTGGTTCAAATTTGAATTTCATGGAATAGAAGAAGAAACACAATATAAAGGGAATAGAACTTTTAATGAAAATGAAATTCTAATTTCCAGTCAACCTAATTTCTAATTGAAGTCAGTTGTTTTTACAGTTCTTCATAGATAAGTGAGAATACAAACTTATCATGTTGTGAAACTAAAAATATGAGCAGAGCTAGATTTAATTATTCATCATATATATAAATTATAATTAAGCAATATATATATACATACTTGAACCAAACTCAATAACATATATATATATTTTTTTTAAATAACAAACATAACAACATATATATAATAATTAAGATCTAATAATCGAATAGGAGCAAACTAGACTTAACCAAACGCAGCATAAACACTTCAATATGATGACTGCATACTTACCATTATCCAAATAACTGCTTTTTTTCTGTATGAACTTGAAACTGCTGCTTTTTTTCAATTTGGGGACTTATCTACTAATCTCTGTATGTTTATTTTGTTTCGCCAAAATTTAGTAAGTGATGCTCTTTAATCACTTTTACCTAAACATTGTAGCTGTTTATTTTACAAATCAACATCCAAACCCTTTAAGTTGCTATTACTTTAAGCATATTTGTGTTAGCAATCTCAAACACCCTCTAAGAAAATTGATTAAACATCTGTGTGTGTGCAGAGCTATTCCAAAATCACTTGCCAAAAGCATGATCCAGCAAATCTACACCCAGAGTACAATTCAAAAGCAAATAAGATTCTTACATACAGTATTAATGTCAGGATTGGCAGTTACAATCTGTTTTTCAGCTGGCAAAGTTTGATTTTGCTTGAACTCCGCATCTCCTGCGACAAAGAAACATTTGATAGCACAAGAATAGGAAATCCTCTTTAATAAAGAAAAATCCATCCATCAATTTTCAGTGAGTGTTATGACATAAAAATCCAACTACCAATTGCCCTTGCCATGTTTAAACTTCCATTAACACGGCCAACTAGGATAAAACCACCAGCCTTCAAAATCCTGTCCTTCTCAGCCTCTAAATCAGGCTTATGATCTTTGGACAAATTATATGCCTGCAAAATAGGCCTGCATTAAAACAATGCACGTGCATAGTTGGATAAAACAAGAGCAGCTACACATACCACAAACATCACATCAGAAGATACCAATTGCCTTAAATCGTACCAAATATTATATCGACATAGATATGAAAGGTTTTGCAGGTTTGAACATAAATATATAGGATCATGTGCTAAATCAAAATTTCTCATTTCCCTCAAATAACACATTCACATTAAGTCTGTGAAGAACAATAAAGATGGTTCCTTAATTGATTGAATTATTTCAGTACCATACAACTTGAAGTTGACAAAATACATAGTGCATTATCAGTTGGCATTATTTTCCTTCGGATCATTAGCACCCCCCTTATGGCTGGTTTAGTTCATTGGATGGGATAAGAATTTAGTGAGGATCAAATAAGATTGTATTGTAATTACAACCAAAGTGCTTCTTTCAGAGGTCGGCAGATTCTTAACACCTCTCTTATTGCTAATGAGGTGGTGTATTAAGGTGGAGGTGAAGAAATAAAGCTTGGTGTTCAAATTGGATTTTGAGAAAGTCCATGGTCAAGTGAACTGAAGCTTTTAGATAAAGTTGTGGATTTCAGGTTGTCCCTGTTCCGTGGCCTTTGTTATTATGGTTAATGGCAAACCTTTTTTTGAAATAAAAAGTGTAAGGTTTATATTAACATGGTACTAAAAAGAGGTACCGTCCATGTGTAACTTTACAATGTAATTAGAGAATCAATGATATTCTCAAAATCTTCATCACTAATAATGTCATGATTTAACAAACTAGTCCCAAAATAATGAAACCAGTTATCTCTTAATTTATGCAAGTCCAAGTTTATACCTTCAAAGGTTTTAATATTCCTCTCTTTCTAAACAACCCAAAAAATGGTCAAAGGAATTAAATTTTCTACTTTCCTGTTGACACCTATCCCTGCCCAATCCCATAACTCCCCGCGGACAGTTCTAAAAATTACCCAATTAATTCCCAAAAGTCCATAGATCATGCTCCAAAGTTCGTATGTCACTGGACACCAAAGAAGTAAGTGATTACAAGACTCCTCTTCCACTCTCAAACAGAGGTAACAACAATTTACTATGGTATGACCCTTTTTCCTGAGCTTATCAATGGTGAGTATACTTTCTCTGCAGGCTTCCCATACGAAAAAAGCAATTCTCGGAGTCACCCACGCATTTCAGATCTGTTTAGTCGGGAAGTTAGGTAAAACCTCCTCATTGTCACCCACCAGCTGTCTTGAATATGAACCCACTGAAAAATTACCACTCTTTTCCAGCTTCTACACCACCTTGTCCTCACAATCTTTTATTTCCTGGGCCTCCAAAAATGCTAATAATTCAGCATACTCATTTATTTCCCATTCATTTAGGTTTCTTGAAACATTAACCAGTCATTCAATTGTTGTTCATTCGATAAGCTTCACTAACCAGCATATGTTCGATTGGGCAATCTCATAAATTCTTGGGAATTTCACCATAAGAGAATCAGTCACAATCCAAACATCAAGCCAGAAGCAGATTTTGCAACCATTACCAAGTTGTCATTTTATGCATTGCCTGAATTTTGGCCACTGCAGTAGGATTTTCTTCCAAAGACCTCTGTCGTGCGGTCTGCTGGTGTGAGTTATGCTTCTGCCAGAAGGCAAATCTGCAGTAGAGAATTCTCCCCATCTTGCACCAACTATACTCTTCCATAATCTATTACCATCCACCAAAAATTTCTATAACCATTTCCCTTGTAGGACTACATTCAAACTAACAATAGATCTTAAGCCCAGTCCACTACTAGCCGTTGGTTTTTTAATTTTATCCCATTTCACCAAATGATACTTCTGATTGTCTAACTCATCGCTCCAAAGGAATCGACATTGAATTGTTTCTACCTGTTTTGCAATGTTAACTGGAATTGTAAGAGTGGAAAAATAGTAGATAGGAAGATTGACCAATGTACTTTTGATCAAAATAAGCCTTCCATCTTTTGACAAAAAATTACATTTCCAACCCGTGAGTCTCCTCTCGAATAGCTCAATAACAGGATCCCAAGTGATTTTTTTTTTATACTTTGCATCCAAAGGGACCCCAAGATATTTCAAAGGGAGATTTACAGCTTTACAACCCAGTAATTCAGCAAACATGCTGCTGTCTCCATCATCACCAATCCTGGCCAGCTCAGATTTTGCGAAATTAACCTTTAACCCAGACAGCTTGGAAGCAGAGTAATGTACATCTCAAATGTGATTACTGACATCAGGTTGATAAAAAATCAGGGTATCGTCAGCAAAAAACAAATGAGAGACATCAATGGAACTATTTCTTCTGCCAACTGAAACACCCTTTAACAGCTGTAATTTCTTGGCCTTACAAATAAAACCATTTAAACCCTCCATGACAATGATAAATAATAGTGGGGATAGCGGGTCGCCTTGTCGAAGTCCCTTAGAGGCAGAGAAAAATTCAGAAGGTCCACCATTTACAAGAACTGCAAATGAAGCAGTAGACATACAATATTTCATCCAGCCTCTCCATTTTGAGCCAAAACCCATTTATTCAGCATGTGGTCAACGAAATCCCAACAAACGTGATCATAGGTCTTTTCCATATCGAGTTTACAGAATAATCCAATCCTTTTCCTTGCAATCAGATCATCTGCCACCTCGTTTGCAGCCACCAATGCCTCCAAAATTTGACGGTCTTCCACAAAAAGCATGCTGGCAGTCCCCAATTACCTACCCAAGGACCTCTGGGAGTCTTTTGGCTAAGACTTTAGCAATGAGTTTGTAAATGCAACCTACTAGACTTATTGGCCTGAACTCATTAAACTCTTTAGCACCTCTCTTTTTTGGTATTAGGGCCAGGAAAGTAGTATTTAGGGATTTGACAAATTTTCCAGATTTGAGAAAATCCCTAAGAAACTCCATTACATCATCTTTTAAACAAATACCAAAATTCTTGCAAGAATTTCATCGTGAACCCATCCGAACCCGGTGCTTTATTGCCATTACAGATTTTCAAACATTCACTAACTTCCTCCTCTGTAAAAACAGCTCTAGCAACTGATTACTTGTCTCAGAAATTCTATTGAACTGTAAACCCACAAGCTTAGGCCTCAAACAAAATTCTTCTGAGTACGTGGTAAAAAAGCATTTTGCAGCTTCCCTCATTTAATCGTTACCTAAAATTTTATTCCCTTCCACCCAGATGTCTTCCAAATAATTGCATTGCCTTCTATGCGAAGCTAATGCGTGGAAGTATTTCGTATTTCAATCCCCATCCTTAAGCCATTTCTCTCTTGATTTTTGTCTCCAAGAACTCTCCTCCGCATTTATAATGGAAGCCAATTTGATTTTTAGGGATGCCATTTTTTCACATTCGTCACTATTAAGACCACCCAGGCCATCCTTTCATCCAGC
>NW_019014682.1:716215-728088 GCF_000150535.2 Carica papaya | reverse complement strand
CAAAACTTAAAACAGTCCGAATACGAATGTCTTTAGCTGCCAATCTAGATTGACCATTATTTCAAGTAGATATGAAGAATGTTTTTCTCAATAGAGAACTAGAAAAGAAGTCTATATGGAGATACCACCTATCTTTGAAAGTCAAAGCACTAAAAGAAATGTCCGCAAACTCAAAACGTTTCTCTATACACTCAAAATCTCTAAGAGCATGATTCGACAAATTCATTAAGGTAATTAAGATATTCAAATATAATCAATACCAAACAAATTATATTTTTGAAAATGACAAGTATAAATCTTATCATTAAACATAGGCACCAAGGGAGTGCAAATCCATCAACAAATCATACTATATTTGTCAAGTATCCTTCAAGAAAAAAGATAATCTTCATCGCTTATGTTGATGATATAATAATTGCAAGTGATAACACAAAGGAGACACTTAAACTAAAAAAAAGTCTTAATTAAAGAATTTGAGAGTAAAAACCTAGAAAATCTCAAGTACTTTTAGGAATAGAACCTGCTAGGTCAAGGAAGAAATCTCAATTTCTCAATGAAAATATATGTTTAGTTTTCTAAAAGAGACCAGAACGCTTGCATACTGTTAGAATATTATACAATATTTTTATACATAATAGGCTACTTATGTTTCCAAATGTATTAAACTAATTAGGAAAGAAATTAATAGGGTAATTTATATTGGTTACCAAATATGATTGCATTTACATGTATATATATCTCTATTTTTATTTTAATAAAACATAAAAAATATTCAGTATTTTTTCTTAATTATTTACATGGTATCAAAACCAGGTTAAAGTTTTTAGAGGTAATATTAGATTAGACCACATAAGGATTGAATAACCCATTCCCAACACCGGAGGAAGTCAACCACTGTCTTCCAACCAGTTCAAATCGCGGCAGGCACGGTGGTGCATGTAGAAGAGGCGAATGAAACTATTTTCTGGCTGTTCCAAGTTGTTAGGCGTCGGGTGAACCAAAGGAGGCCAGTTCGCATGCGAGACGAGCTCGGCACGAGGTCAAAACACGAAGAGACGTTCGGCCGGCCTGTTCTGAGCAAGAAACTAGAAAGCCAGAGCAGAGGAAATTGTGGCGGAGCAGATGGCGCGACAACAAGTGTTCTTCAATTTTCCGATGCGATTTAAGGGTTTTTTTTTTTGCGAGCTCCTTCTGCATTTCGGTTGTCTGGTGGGGTCTGTGGTGATTTCCGGCCAAACGGAAGTATTTTGGTGATTTTCGGTGGTGGTGTGTTGTTCCAGCAGTGGCGTGTGTTGTTCCAGCGGCAACGTGTGTTGTTCTAGCGGCGGCGCGTGAACTCTGGCTGCGGAGCGTACGGCAGCAATCAGTCTTCTGTGGTAGCAGTGTGCTTTTATTAGTTTTCGTGTGTGAAGAGGTACTCTATTTTTCTCAAGATTTCTTATATATTTATAGTGTTTTTTGTGTATCCTTACCTGTTGTATTCAAGTATTTTGAATGATATTTTTTTGATATTCTAAATTAAAATGGGTGATAACAAATTCTCTAGGAGAGAAATAATCTCAGTCATGTAAAAAATCACTAAACATGAATTAAATAGCACAAATTACCTGGAGTTGAGCAAAACTATTTGGGTTTATTTATGCAATATTAATAAAGATGATCATTTGACTCAAGATCCTCCCACCGATATAACTAGACAAGTCTGCCTAAGAGATAATGCACAGTTGTTTCTGCAGATTAGAAACTCAATTGATAGTGAGGTATTTAACCTAATTAATCACTGCGAATTTGTTAAAAAACTAATGAATTATTTAGAATTTTTGTCTTCAGAAAAAGGCAATATGTCCCACATGTATGATGTTTGTAAAGGCCTTCTATCGTGCTGAAAATGAAATCAAATATTTCACAACTTATTTTATGGAATTCAAAAAGATTTATGAGGAGCTTAATGTACTTTTATCATTTAGCACTAACATCACAGCAAACACACAGAGAGCAGATGGCTATAATGAGCTTCTTGGCTGGTCTTCCACCTAGATTTAAGACTGCTAAAACTTATCAGGTTCTGAGATCACATCTCTTCAGAAAGTTTTCAGTAATGTGTTACGCACAAATAATGCTACACTCAATCAGCATCCTAACATTCTTGTTGTCAGAGGAAGAGAAAGAAATAATAACAGTGGAGGAAACACTACAATGGATAGTCAGAACAATGATTCAAGTAATATTGTTTGTTATTACTATCATGAACAATGACATACAAAGCGGCAATGTAAGAAATTACAGAAGTAGAATCAAAAAACACAGACTGCTAATATTGCAACTACTGCTACTACTAATTCTTTTAAGAAAACTATTATGGTTTTAACCGATGAATATACAAGCTTCCCTCAATTTCAAGAATTTTTTAAAGAATACACACCAGCCACTTCTTCTGCTTATTAAACAAATAAGTGATTATTTGTGGTGTTACAGATCACATGACAGGTAACTCTAAATCTTTTTTAGCTTTCGATGACACAGAACACCCTCTCCTATAACTATTGCTGATGAGTCAACATATAATATTGAGAGTTCTGGAATTATAAAACCAACTCCCTTCATTACCCTGACATTTGTTTTAAATCTACCTAAACTTGCTTTCAATTTGATTTCTGTAGTAAACTTACCAAAAATCTTAATTATTGTATCTCATTCTTCCCTAATCATTGTCTTTTTCAAGATCTTATGGCGAAACAGATTATTGGTAAAAGACATGTATTAGAAGGTCTTTACATTCTTGATAGTAAGGTGCCTCGACCAGTTGCTTGCTCTAGTGTGATCTCTCCATTTAAAGCACATTGTCAATTGGGACATCCATCTCTCACTGTGTTGAACAAGTTGTATTCTCAGTTTCATGATGTATCTTTATTAAATTGTGAGTCATGTTAATTTGTAAAATATTATCATAATTCATCGAGTCCATGAATTAATAAACGAACTGAGTTTTCTTTTGAATTAATTCATTCTGATATATGGGATACATGTTCTGTTATGTCAAAAACAAGGTTTAAGTATTTTGTTACTTTTTTAGATGATTTTTCTCGAATGACTTGGATATACTTCATAAAAAATTATTTCGAAGTGTTTACTCATTTTTATATTTTTCATGCGGAAATCAAAACTCAATTTAATGTATCTGTGTATGCGCTAAAAAGTGATAATGCTAAAAAATATATATCAAATTCATTTAAGAATTATATGATTCAACATGAGATTCTTCATCAGTCTCCGTATGTCGATACACTATCTCAAAACAGGGTTGTTAAAAGAAAGAACAGACATTTACTTGAAACTACTCGGGCTCTTTTGTTTCAGTGGTTCCTAAACAATTTTGGGAGGATGCTATATCCATTGCATGTTTCTTGATTAATCGTCTACCATTTACAGTACTTGAAGGTGATATTTCTTACAGTATTCTTTTTCCAAACAAGTCATTAGTACAGCCGCAGGTATTTGGTACTATTTATTATGTTTGAAATGTGCGATTCAGTATTACTAAGTTGAATCCTAAAGTCTTGAGATGCGTTTTTTGGAATATTCTTACTTACAAAAGGGATATCAGTGCTACTCTCCAGACCTTAACAAATATCTAATATCAGCCGATGTAATCTTTTCAAAGAATATATCATTCTTCTCCTCACAATCCAGCCTTACAGATCAGGTAAATGAGGATAAATGGCTCATTTATAGATTCCAACACAATACCACTACGAAGCAACCAGATAATGGTATTTCTTCTTGTGTGCCTTCTGAGCAAGCTAATGATGATGTGACTCCAACTCAAGAACCACCGCTAATTATTCATATTTATTCCAAAAGATAACAGATTAATAATACATGTCCTGCACCAGCTTTTTCATCATCTGATTTTACATCTCATAATCTTGATCTTCCCACCAGTCTTCATAAAGGTACACGTCAATGTACCCTTCCTCACTCTACTTATCTCATTGCTAATTTCATTTCATATGATCACTTGTCTCTTTCGTCTAACTATTTAATTACTTTTATAGATTCTATAAGGCTCTGAATCACTCTGGTTGGCGTAATGTCATGCTGGAAGAGAAATACTCTTGATGATAATCATACCTGGGATCTGATGGATTTAACCAAAGAAAAAAAAGTTGTAGTGTGCAAATGGATGTTTGCAATCAAAGTGAATCCAGATGCCTCTGTAGCGAGACTTGAACCACGGTTGGTAGCAAAAGAATATACTCAAACTTATAGGGTGGACTATTCTGATAGATTCTCTCCAGTGACCAAACTTATCTCTATTCGTTTATTCATATCTATTGCAGCTTTCTGAGATTGGCTCTTATACCAGCTAGACATTAAAAAATGCATTTCTTCATGGTGATTTCTTAAAAGAAGTGTATATGCAGCAACCACCTAAGTTTGTTACTCAGGAGGAATACGGAAAAATTTGTCATTTGAAAAAATCCTTATATAGTTTGAAATAAAGTCTCAACGCATGGTTTGGCAAGTTCAGTGAGGTAGTCTGTAAGTTTGAATTAAAGAACAGCAAGTATGATCATTTAGTCTTTTATAAACAATCAATAGCTGGTATTATACTTTTTATTGTTTACATTGATGATATTGTGATTACAGTCGATGATCATGCAGAAATCTCCTCTCTCAAGTCATTCTTACATACCAAGTTTACTACCAAAAACTTGAAACTGCTAAAATACTTTTTGGGGGTAGAAGAAACAAATAAGAAAAGGATTTTATTGTTTCAAAGGAAGTATGTACTTGACTTACTTGCAGAAACAGGAAAGGTGAGAGCTAAATCATGTAATATACCAATGGTACCAAATGTATATCTTATAAAGGATGACGGTGATCTCCTTGATGATATAGAGAAATACTGGCGACTAGTTGGGAAATTGAATTGTCTAGATATTGTTTATCATATCAGTGTTGCAAATCAATTTATGTCTGCACCTACAATCAAACATATTTTGTATTATTTAAAAGGTGTCTCGGGACTTGGTATAGTTTTTTGAAATCATGAACATACTCACATTAAATGTTTTACAGATGCTGATTGTACTGAATGTAAAATCAATAGAAAATCTACTACGTATTATTGTGTTTTTATTGGTGGGAATCTTGTATCATGGAAAAGTAAGAAACAAACAGTTGTATCTCGTTCAAGCGCAGAGTCTAAATATAGAGCTACGCCCCAATCCACATGTGAAATTTTATGGATACATCATCTTTTAGATGAAGTGGGTTTGAAGCCCACTCTCCTGTAAAACTCTAGTATGACAACCAAATTGCCCTTTATATTGTCTCAAATCCTATGTATCATGAGAGAACCAAACATATCGAAATTGATTGTCACTTCATCCAATAAAAGATTAAGAAAAACTTCATATCTTCTAGTTATGTGAAAACAGAAGAACAACTTGGTGATATATTCACAAATCCTCTATATGAAACACGGATTAAGTATCTTCATAACAAATTAAGCATGATTAATATCTATACTCCAGCTTGAGAGGGAGTGTTAGAATATTATATAATATCTCTATATATAATAGGGTGATTATGTTTCCAAATATATTAAACTAATTAGAAAAGAAATTAATAGGGTAATTTATATTGGTTACCATATATGATTCTATTTACATGTATATATATCCCTACTTTCATTTCAATAAAACATAAGAAATATTCAATATTTTTTCCTAATTATTTACATATGCAAACCCGCAGACACACTCATGGATACCAACATTAAATTAAGTAAAAATCTAGTTTGACATATAAAGATACTAATGTTTAGTAGGTAGATTGATTTACCTCTCACATAACAAACCAAATATCAATTTTATTATCAGGGTAGTAAGTCAATTTATGAATAACCCAATTGAAGAACATGAAAATAATACTTCCAATTCTCAAGTATATAAAAATGACGGTAGATAAGAATTGTTTTTCAAGAAAAACATAAATCAAGAAATTGAAATATATACTGATATAGACTGGACTAATTCTATAACTAATAGAAGATTCACATCTAGATACCGTATATATGTTTAGGGAACCTATTTACTTGGGGAAACAAGAAGCAATCTGTGGTATTAAGAAATATTATTGAGGCTGAGTTTACAGTTTTATCACATGATATCTGTGAAGAAATGTGGCTATGAAGAATATTGGGTAAATTAAAATTCTCATCTTCATAACCTATGAAAATGTTATGGACAATCAATCCATAATACCCATAGTAAAAAACCTATTTTATCATAACCAAACTAAATATGTGGAGATTGATAGACATTTTGTTAAAAGGAGAGATTTAGGAGCCTATCTTATGGCACATTCAATCAAGCCATCAAACCACAGATTTTCACCAAGTCATTACCTAGGAAAACTTTCAAAGAATTAAATTTCAAACTTCGTTTGCTCAACATTTTCAAAACAGTTTGAGGGGGAGCATAGTAATATGACTTCTTGCAAAAGTTCAATTCCTATGCAGATTGATATGTTCAGAAAAATCTCTCCTTAAGGAAAAATCATACTTCCATAACTAAAAGTTCTTTTCTTTTTATGGAATTAATTTGTATTTAGTTTTATACTAAAATTCTCTGTAATCTTCTCCTATATATATCCAAGTGTTGTAAATTAAACATCATGAACAAAAATTCAGTACACAAAAAATTTAATTACAAATTTTCAAAAAGTACTGAAACTTTTTATAGGAATTTTTCATACATAATCTGTCTAGAGACGTGTTTATTAAATGAGTAGAGAAGGTAGTTATTTTCTGAAAGTTTTCTTCTTAGACATAATTTAGTAACTACCCTTGCTTTAATCTAGCCTTACCCCTACATAAGGCTTACATAAGACTACTGATACAACATAGATAGTTTATAAAATATGCACATACAAATAATTAATTATTTTCCAGAATTACAAGCCTTCTGCCTCTTCTTCTTCCTCTGGTGCACTTTCTCAAAGTTGTAATTTTGCCACTGCTATGCCTCATAACAAAGAAGCTTGTGCCTACCCATCTTACCATCTGCTAGTCTTTTGATAAGAGTAGAGACCATTAGTTACAAGCCCTTTGAATTCTGATCTCTTCATTGATGGAGCAGATCAAGGGGACTCACTAATATTTTAACCAAGTACTTAAGTTTCTTCTTAATAGGGGCACTTCGTCCATGTCTTTCAACACTTCAAGAAGAAAAGATGAATAAATAAATAACTCTTGCCTCTTTTATAGAGGCAAGGAATAAATTTTTCTTCAAAATTATTGCCCGAAGAAAAAAATTTAAATAAAATAGAGAAATTGGCAGAATATTGGAATTTTTATACTAGGACTCAAGCTACATGATTTCTTTGTTTTCAAAGAAAATTAGACCATCAAAACATAGAACTCAACCTTTTATTTCTTTTTTTTTTCAATTGTTTGTTTGGTACTCTATGAACTATAGTTGTAAACAATGGAAGTGGAATAAAATGCTGAGGATTGTACAAGGAAAGGCCAAAAACAAGATCTAAATAAGAATATACATCTTTCTAAGTCTTATGCCTATATATATACTTGGGAAAGATATCATCCTTTTTCTCCAACAAAAAGGGAAAAATAATATTAGCAACAGAAGAAACTCCAGCAATCAAGATGGAGAGGCTAAGAGATCCTCCAGCCAAAAGAAAAAGAATTAGGACAGAACAGCAACCAAATTCCTTTGCAAAGAAGATATGATCCTACGCAAGGAGCATTACCAATGACCATAATAAAAAAATTGTCTTACTAGGAGATGATATACAGTTTAGAAGAAAAGGACTGATTTTGAGACCAACATAAACAAACCTGAAGGATGGAATCCACCTCACGAATATGCGACAAGAATTTGTTACCTAATCCCTACATGAAATGGGTCAAAGAAAGGTAAGTTAACATATATCACACGGTTGCATATCAATAGTATGAGTTCCCTGCCTGCATCAATAGAATGATAAATAACCAGTCATCACCTCCCCTTGACTCGCACCCTTCACAAGTCCAGCAATATCTACAAATTCTATGGATGCAGGAACCGCTCTTTGAGATTTGCAGAGATCAGAAAGTACATGGAGACGTGAATCTGGAACTGCAACAATTCCTACATTTGGCTCTATCGTACAAAAAGGAAAATTAGCAGCTTGAGCCTTTCCATTCTCGACCTACAACCATATTATTGATCACTAAAACACACAAGAAATCACAGGAAATGTAGAAAGCATTAATAAAAAATAACATCATCAAACAATGAAAATATGGGGGGCAAATAGAGGGGCATTCCTGGAGATAAGACTATCAAACAAAGATGAAAATCCTTTTAGAAAGGAAAAAGAGAAAGATGACAGCCATATTAAGCAAACAAAATAACTGATGCAAATGATCAATGTTTTCCCATGCCAGAATACTTAGCCCCAAAGCTTATTGCCCAATCCCGCTTATCTCTGTTGATTTCAGACAAAGAAGATAGGGAAAATCACGTGCAAGGTTCCACTAATTTTCCTTTCATCGTAGCTCAAGCATATGAAAGACATAAGTTGCACAGGAAGCTGTTCGTAACACAAAAAACAACTAAAGGAAGAAACTACTTTGCTTAAATCTAAGGATTAAATCAACCTTTCCTAAAAAAGATCTACACCATGCAAGTATTAAACAACTAAGATGGACAAAGCTCTAAACTATGGATAAAAGACAACCATCAATTTGGCAGAAAAAGTGTCAGACTTCAAAAAGAACAACGCCAATTGTCAGTCCCCCTCTGTCACAAGATTTGGGTACATGTTAATCACTAAAAGGTCATTTATGCAAAACGATACTTTCTCCATCTAAGTCATTTACCAAAAAAAAAAGGTCGTTTATAGTTCTTCCAACACTAATTGAAATAAACAGATCCTGAAAATAAAAATATTTGGATAAAGTGGGGACATGTTATGAAAATCCCCAGAACATCATGCATGCACTACCTTGCATCATAATGCAAGCTAGTGTACATGCTCAACCAATCATTAACGAAGATGCTTGAACATTCAAAGACCTAAATGATCTTCCACAATACTGAGTGACTTAACCCATGCAGGATGACTCTTTGACCTGAATGATCACGGCAGGATGAGATGGAACAATTCACATATCTCATTATTCACAATACGATTTAACATAATTATGCAGAATAAGAAGATCCAAACTTTGAAAAATTTTAGTATTAAGAAAGATTTACGTAACTATTAATGTCATTCACTACATTTCATTTATTTAGCTTATTTAGGTAGATTTTAGTTTATTAGGATTTAGAATTTTGAATTTCTTTCTTATGATCACAAATTTTTCATAGTGCCTATACAAAGGCTACTAAACACAGATCAAAATAGACAATGATGATGAATTAAGAACTCTTGTGTTAGTATTTTATTCCCTGTTATCTCTTTATGTTTTGCCCTCTAGTTATTGTTTTGTCTAACCTATCATATTATATTTTTTTTCTATCAGCCATTGCTAAACCTTAATCCTTGACTCCCTCCAGACTATTCACCCACTTTCTAAACCATCCCGGGACAAGTTAGTTTAAAAGTTTCTTGTCCTAAAGCAACCGGCACTGAATTCTAACTTCTATCCTCAACTTTCTTATCAGTCTGTTACTTTATCCCAAGAAAATCTGAGAACATCGGTCGCCCCTTGTACAGATTTCCATGGCCAAACATTGACAAAAATCTCCATGCTCCACCTGCTCACAACCGTTGTGACTCCTCATACCAGGTTGTTCTTGGCATCAACAATAATCAACCATCAATCTGCAGCCACCATTACAGAACAAGTTTTCAACAAGATGTGGTGATCGGGGACCAGCACATAGCTCTCATACATGCATGACCCAACATGGATTAATGCTACTTGATTGGTTCGCTCAGCTATAAGCAAACCTATTTGCCAGATGGATTCAGGACTTTCCAAAATGCTATTTCAAAGGTTCAAAACAGTTCCTAAAATTTTTCATTTTTATTATAGTCAGCTTTAAGGTCAATTTAGTTAAAGTTGAGTCTGTACTTACTTTTAGATAATATTAAATACTTAAGAATGGTAAAGGTGGCAACTTGACATTGAATTTAGGCTGGTTGTATAATCTACACGATCTCATGTAATATGTTGTACCAAGTATTTGATCATTATATCTGGTGAAAAGAATTGAAATACTTAGGTATGTCAAGCTAATATCCAATAGCAACATCTGAAAGATGTCGTCTATGCTAGAATTCTCAAAACAATCAATGATTTATTAGAACTGTTGTCGGATGAGTATCGAGTAGGCATTTGTACAATATGTAAGAGTTAAAGAATTACGGAATTATTTGAAAGAGTACAGAGCTAAGCTTAAGATTGTAACCACTTCTGTGTTTGAAGATGAAAAGCTGGAAATGTCTTGCAAATCATCATTTGTAGTACAAGAAACGGATGCTCATGTTGAACTTGTTTCCATCTATGGTAATCGTATCGAGAAACTTCCTTCTTCACCAGGACTTTGTTCTGCATCATGCTCTAAGCCAGACCCTTCCGATGCATGATACACTACATAGAGCTGTTGTGCGGTACTATTTTGCCTTACTGGTTTCATGATCCTAAGAAAAGTACAATTTCGGCAACTTTAAGTTTTCCCATAAAGATCATCACCCAACATTTTAAAGAATTTGAAGAGCATGCTCAAGCCTTTTTTATGTTCATGCTTGGTCATTTGATAACTCTGGGTCCAGTTCGGAGGAGAATGATAATAATTAAGAAGATCCTAATTTGGAATAAATTAATTAGTCATGATCAATCATTTATCAAGTGATCAAAGCAAGAGGTATAGAGTACAAATTATGACGCTACTCTGTTTTTTTTTTATAATTCCAACCAAGAACATTTCGTTAGAGAACAAACATATACATTGAATTACATGCATGAAGAATGTATCCAAAAAATGCGCGTGTATATATATATATATATGCCTACCAAAACTTGTCTGCATTCACGCAGAAAGAGAGTGAGAGAAGGAAAACAAAAAACTCACAACGGCATTGAAGAGAGTGGATTTGCCAACATTAGGGAGGCCAACGATTCCTGCTTTCAAGCTCATGCTAAATCCGGAAGCAGAAAATCGCCTTTTGATCCCAAAGAGGCCCATCAAACGAGACCTATCTGCAAATTGATTCTGGTTTGCAAACAACGATGATCTTGTTGGTATTGCGCTTAAAGCAGTCATCAAGTTGCTTCGAGCTATTATCGCCATTTCTTCGTTCTTCCTTTCACACACTGAAAGTATAATGTTCTCAAAAACGAATTCCTGTGATTCTCGGCGAGAGAGAGGGTTTTATCTTTTGACGCCGGAGGGAAAGGAAGGCCACCGTTTTGCTGTGTTTGGTTTTTGGCGCTTGGGCAAAAATGCAGGGTTTAGGTCTGGTTATCGTACAATAAAGCTTATCATCCACATATATCCTAACCCTATCCAGTGCTGCCACGTATATAGACAGGCATCCCATTTATAAGTTGGTGTGTGAATGAGCAGTATGCGGTTCGACTGAAAAATCGAACCAGACTAATGTGTTTGGTCAAGACTTAACCGGATCGATGTGTTTGGCTTAGACTATACTGAAGTACTTTACATACAATTTAATCATAGATCTAATTAGAAAAATTTGTTATAACTTCGTTTCAATTTGAATTAGTTAATAAATTTTTTAAAATATAAATAATTTATAATAAATATGTGTATATCGAATAAAATAAATTACGTTAATTGAATTTTTAAGTTAACAAATGCAGTATGTCAGGTGAAAATTAAGTATCT
>NW_019014682.1:672476-687609 GCF_000150535.2 Carica papaya | reverse complement strand
CCGAGTTTTCTCTTCACTACTAATTTGACATGCACGACTAACCTTTTGGTTTTTGTTTTTCTGTCAATTCCAAGTAGTAAAGTTTGCCTTGTTTAACACCATAATCAAGAATCTTTCGAGTCAGAATATCTTAAAACACACAAAAAGAAGGCCAAAAAGTTACTGTGCAATCAAAAAATAAGGTGATTTGGCTCACAGATAAAATATTGTATTCAAGAGATGAGACAATAAGAACTGTATCTAAGGTGAGTGTATTAGACAAAATAACAGATCTTTCTTCAGTAATAGGGATTGTACTTCCATTAGCTGTAGATGTAACAGATTGAGAAGATGAGCGAATGAATTGTAACTGGCTAGGGGTCTCTAGTCATATGATCATATACACCTATATCAATAATCCAAGTTGTATTCTTAGAAGTTCCAGAAAAAAATATTTTCTTGATTAATAATACCTGGGTGAGCAACATTTGCTATAGGGTGCAAATTATCTTTTGTATTACATTCAACTTCCTCAGACGATGTCATCTTAGCTTTTCTTACAATCTTTTTCTGTGGTTTTTTTGAGAAATCCCACCGTTCAGGATAGCCAATGATTTCATAGCATCGTCGTTTAGAATGACCTGTTTCACCACAATGATTGCATATAAAATTGTACTTTCCTACAAATTGATTATTTCGAGTTTTTGTTGATGTCGAGGATAATCCATGCAATTTTTGGTTGACAAACATCCCTGAGCTTTCTGAAATCACTACAGAACCTCCTATTGTCTATTGTTGTTAGTAGTCTTTTCTTACATATGCATATGCACTCTTTAAACCCAGTTTTGGATCTTTTCGCAAGATTTCTCCATAAATCTAATTAAGCTTAGAATCAAGTCCACTTAAAAAAATATGAACTTAAAGTATAGTTATTGCAGAATGCAACTGGACAACTCATTCAATTGTTT
This sequence comes from Carica papaya, assembly GCF_000150535.2. The sequence goes on along the minus strand of NW_019014682.1, from coordinate 686,662 downwards.
CTACTTGAAAGGCAGTCCTATGATCAATTTCCTAAAAAATAACAAGAAGTTCACTATAGTAAATAGACAATGGTCTATCATTTTATGTGGTAGAAAAGGTCTTCTGATTTAAATCAAATAGATGGGTTTCATTTGATTCATCATAAAAGGTTCTTCATACAGCTTCCCATATTTTTTTGGCTATGGGAAGGCAAATAAATCGCTGCATGAGGGATGGACTCATTAAGTCAATAAGCCAACTTTTAGCTTTTTGATAACCCATGTTTTGTAATTGGAGTCTTCAAGTACAGACTTTTTTGTTTCTCCATTAAGATAACTAGCTTTATTTCGAGCACTAATTCGCACCTCCATAAGATGAGACCTTAATGAATAGTTCGTCTCATATAATATAGTACTGATAAAAAACGTAAAGTTATCTTGGTGGATAACAATTGGTGTGTTTGGTTGTTGGATACGAAGGGAGTTAATTCAGCCATTTGATTTTATAAAAAGAAATATGAAATTTAATTCAACAAGTCTTATACGAAGAATACTCTGATACCATGTGAAATAATAAAGTTTATAAATAATTTAAGAATAATTATTCTTCTCTTTTTAAAAGCAATATATAGATATAATTATATCACGAAAAAAAAATAAAAATTATTACACAAAAAATCAGTTAATCAAGTTCCTATACTTATGATATTAATATACTAATTTATAATACTAATATAATAATTTACAGTATTAATTTAATATATATTTTTCAACACTAATTTAATAATTTACAACTCATGTCAACACGTACTAACTCCTTTGCACCTTCCTTTTAATTGAAGTTGAGAAAGAGTATTAGTGTAAGATATTGACAATTGATGGACAAAGTAGCAAAGCTAAATAATTCATCAAAATGTAACAAAACTAAATTCAATTCTAATGGCCCCAACAACTTAGAAAGAAAAGATGAACCAGAATGACCTAATCAAACTTTTATAAAGAGATTTTAATAGATTGTGTGATGCTATTGAATTCATTGTAAAAAGAACATATGCAAACTTCCACCGACACGGATAAAAATGAAGAATGTTTGGTAGAGAGCAATCTGTCGATTGAATTAAATGACTACATGTGTGAACAAATGGGAGACAAGCTCAAATATAAACGAGCAGATTGAAATTTGCAAATCATCAACTTATACGGATGAACAAGAGCTAACAAGAATTCCTCACCATATCAAAAATTGAAGAACTACTAAATCATCGAGTTTCATCACTAATTTTGACCCACTACGGAAAATATGTTATGGAGTTTGTCATAAAAGCACAAGCAGTATCCTCTAAAGATAACAGAAAGCAATGATTAATCAATAAATCATTAAGTCTTTTAATCTTCCAAGAGCCATATTTGTAAATTGTTGCTTCAAGAATTACGTCACCATGAGGCCTCAGATTAGCAGCACAAAACGCCAGATATTTCTACAAAAATAAGAAACAATGTTAGTTTCAGTCACTTACATATTTTGGATGAATATATGATTTAACTCATTTTCATTTTCAAATGTTACAATAATAATATATTTCAACTTTGATAAATTTATTATATTGATGATATAGTAATTCAACCAATTTAACATCAGAAGATATTACCTATTACCTATTTACTTTAAATAAATTATACGAAAAAATATTCAATTGAAACCTGCAAATTCATGCACATTGAAACAATATTCAATTTGAATCCATACATTTCTAAGCTGTGATGATGAAGATATATGACATGGTTCCTTGCCCCAGGCAAATGCTCCATGTGGATGTTTATGGGATAACGAGAGAAAGCTATGCAAGTTGAAACCATATGGAGAGCTTTATTTGCTTTCTGAATTCTGGATTTTGGAAGATGTGCAAGATGCATGTTCTAGAACTATTGGATCTTGTTGCACAAGAATGGGAGGTTTGATGGCCAAGAAAAGGAAAGAGGAGGAAGAATTTCTCGTGCAATCGTGTCAATAATAAGCGCACCACGTCAAATGAAGATGACAACAAGATGAGGAAAAGCACTTACATAACATGATCTTGTGATTGCATAACTGCTGAAGGCCGAAAACTATTAAGGCAAAGATTCCAAGACTGATGACAGTCCTTCAGTCTGTTTCTGTCATACCCAAATTTACATTCTGATTTGGAGTGTAACTAAACAAATGAAATACTAAAATTTCATTTAAAGCAAGACAAGGATATGAAAAAAAGGTAAAACCAAACCATTAATATAACGTCTATATATACAAAGAAGCAGCACCTACAAAATGTTTGTGAACTAAGTCACAAACATATTATGGTATGAAATACCCCTTTCTTTACAAAGTGTCACATACGAGATTTAACCTTCCTACAACAGTCTCCAAGAAAGGAGAAAAAGAAATAACTAACAAACTCTTAGAGACCTTAGAGTCTTCTTAGATTGACAACCCTATCAACACCTTAAAAATCTGCCTCCAATACTTCTCTTCATGTTCTAATACTCATTTGTCTGAAATAGTTATGAAGATAATGAGATACACATCTCAGTAAGTGATAAACCATAATACAATAACAAAGAGTCAACGAACATCAGAATAAACGACATTTTCCAAAGATCAATGAGCATCATATAAACAAGCCACACTTTCACCAATATCATGGAAGACATAAGATGGTTTCCAAAAGGTCTGACTACTTCTAATATTATAAATAGGCACATAATTTCCGAAAAGGGTCAAACTTCCTCCATAAAATGGATAGGCACAACAGACACCTTTCATAATATAGATCGGCAAAAATGAACTCCCTCCATAATAATGGCGAACACAAATCAGAATTAAATATCACTGAATTTCTCAAAAGTCCAAACATTAACTTGAGCAAGCACATGGCTATACTACTTAAAAAAAATCATCTAAATAAAGAATTAAGTACGAGCAATACAAGAAAAACCAATGCAAATCATGCTATTATAGGTGGCTTAACTTAAATTGAGGAAATTAAAATGTCGAGCTTTGTTAACCTTAAATCAGTAGCAGAACAACAAAAGCAAAGAGGAACTCTTCAAAACCTCAAATTCTCTCCTCCAGCCCCTTCTAAAAACGAGTTTTTCTTATTTATATTTCCTTTTGTAGTTGTTAAGCAGCTCATGAGAAGAGCTAAAATGGCAACCACTTTTCGATGCCCCAGAAAAATGACACATAACCATGATATGTCGTAAATTTGTCAAGAAAATAACACTAATTATAAGGTGTCACAAATTTTGTCAAGAAAATGACACCTAACCACAAGATCCTGTAAATTTGTCAAGAGACCGACACCTATCCATGAGATGTCATAAAATTTGTCAAGAAAATGACACCTAACCAAGAAGTACCACAAAGTTTGTCAAGAAAATAGCTAGATGTTTGTTTCTTGACAAACTTTACGACACCTTATGGGTAGATGTCATTTTCTTAAAAAATTTACAACACCTTATGATTAGGTATTATTTTCTTTATCAATTTTGTGGCACCTCGCAGCTAGGTTTCATTTTTTCGACAAATTTATGACACCTTGTGGTATGTGTCATTTTCTGGGGTGTCCAGGAACTGCTTGCCATTTTAGCTCTTCTCATGGGTTGCTTAACAACTTTAAAAGGAGATATAAATAATCAAACGGCATTTTTAGAAGGGGCTAGAAGAGAGAACTTATAAATAATCAAAACACGTTTCTAGAAGGGGCTAGAGGAGAGAACTTGAGATTTTGAAGAGGTCCTCTATGTTTTTGTTTTTTGGCTCCTAATTTAAAATTAACAAAGCTCAAAATACTTCAATTTCCTCAATTTAAGGTAAGTAACCTAATATAACATGATTTGCATTGGTTTTTCTTGATATTCCTTCTACTTAATTATTTATTTAGATGATTCTTTTTAAATAATATGACCATGTGTTTGCTCAAGTTGACGTCTGAACTTTTGAGAAATTAGGTGATGTATAATTCTGATTTGTGTTCATCATTATTATGGAGAGAATCTGTTTATGTCCATCTATATTATGAAAAGAATCTGATGTGCCCATCCATTTCATGGAGGGAATCCGACCATTTTTGAAATTATGTGGCTATTCATAATATCAGGAAGAGTACAACCCTTTGGGAACTATCTTGTACCTTTCATGATAATGGTGAAAGTGTATCTGTTGCATGATGATCATTCATCTTTGTGAAATATGTGTATCTCATTATCTTCATAACCATTTCAGACAAATGAGTATTAGGACATGAAGAGAAGACTTGGAGGCAAAGTTTTAAGGTGTTGATAGGATTGCCAATCCAAGAAGACTTTAGGGTCTCTAAGAGTTTGTTAGTTGTATTTTTTTTCTTCTCTTTCTTGAAGACCATGTAGGAAGGTTAAGTCTCCTATGATACCATAAAGCATTTGTGACCTGTTTCACAAAACTTAGACATTATATTAATGGTTTAGTTTTACCTTCTGTCATATCCTTGTTTTATGTGCTTTGAATGTAATTTTAATATTCCATTTGTTTAGTTACACTCCAAATCAGAATCTACATTTGGGGTATGACAATTTAAGCTTGCTAATAATTTATTTCAAAAAGTCTCAGCTTGCTAATAATGGCTGCATGACAAACAAATAAAGACAAAGTTAACTTTGTTCAACTGAAACGAAGACAAGAAGGTTGATCAATTGAAATCATTTTTTCTTCTTTCCACAGAAATCTATGTCTCATCACGCACATTCAAAGCACAGAAGGCCATTCTGTCTTTAAAAAACATTAAGAAACTGTAGTTCCATAAATTACATCAAAGAAGGAGACTCTAAAACCAACATTGAAAGGTTATTGACAAATCAGTAACCTCTTTCAAGAGCATAATAGAGGGAAAATATAGCATACTTATAAATCACCAAGGGGTATAAATCATAAATGGTTAGAACTCAAATGATTAGTAAAGGGTACAATGTTTACGCCCAATTAAGATGGATATTAAACTCTGCACAAGTTTTCTCAGAGAAAGAAGTAAATGCGTACCTGGCTTCTTATCACATATCACTTATGATCTCGATACCAAGCTTTATAAGTATCTATTTCAAGAGGTTCCAACATCATCAATCTCTTGGATCATCAAAACTATCCTCGACTATCTTGAATAGTTATTGCCATCTTGAGATAGTCTAACAGAAGCTGAACGAACCATGTTAACTAGCATTTCATCCAGCTCTTCAAGATCACCAGTCTCCCTTAACTTATGGTATAAAGGAGCCATGTAATCTGCTGCAACTTTTGCTAGTTCCCATAGAGAAAAGTTAGCAGCCATTTGGATAACTTTAACAGACAATTCTTTTGTAGATTCCAAACAAGACCCAATAATCCTAGAACATGCATCCTGCACATCTTCCAAAATCCAGAATTCAGAAAGCCAATAAAGCTCTATATATGGTTTCATCTCGCATAGCCTTCTGTTGTTATCCATATTATCCCATAAACATCCAGATGGCGGATTTGGTAGCTGATCTGTGTAGAACCAGTTCACCAGTTTAATCATAGCTTCCCAACTGATAGGGACCCTTAGGATTTGTGAATGGCTGCAAAGTATGTACAACATTCGAAAAGTGAATAAAGAACCAAAAACTTAACCAAGAAGAATACATGTCTTTTCCAGCAAAAAGATGAAAGGGATGCAAAGCCTAAAATCTTGATGTCTTCAGTTTATTAATGATAAGCAAGTTTTATAGAAGAAAAAAAAAAAGAAAAAGGTTCTTGTTTAATCATTTTATTTTCTGCAGAGCAAAGCACATTGCTCAGTAAACCCTAGGTTAATTCCCAAGAAGCTAACCTGAAAGACAACACATTTTTCTCTGAGTTTTCAAACAGAAATGCATTCCATAACAAGGGAGAAGTTTTTTCACAAGAGACACACACTTGTACATGCATGCATACTTTACGGTGGGTTGCAGTAACGGCATTAAAAATGTCCTATGGGCAGAACATTTGATAGAAACTTAAGCTTGGAGTGCCATGGAGACTATCACAACAGCTTTGTTAGAAAAATAATGAAATATTGTTAATCTAACAGCTCCCCAGACAGTCAGTTTTCTAAACACTCCCCTCCCTTTAGGGATATTTGTAATTGAAAAAAAAAAGGTTTGGGCTTCGGGTTTCGATCTGTGGAGTTGAAGGCAGCTCAAAACTTAAATGAAAATTTTGTTTTGTCCAAGTTACTATTACTCAAACCACATAATTTTAATTATTTCCATAAATCCAAAAAATATGTATATCCAATGTAGTTATTCTACGGTATTAATAAATATATCTCATTGAAAATAACAATACCACATGAAGTTTCCTTGAAATGGTATTAATTTCAGTCAAAAAATATGATCAGTTACCATACTTTTTGATTTTATAGTAAATATTTTTTAAGTTTACACCAAATTGAAGAGAGAAAATTAATTATCGTATTCCAATTTCCACATAAGTCTACTACGTCCATAGTCTACCGAATGTGAATACAGTAACCAAAGACAATCGTTGAAAACTCTTACTCTTACAGTGCAACAATTTGAAAGACAGCATTTCTCGCAGCATCTTTACACAGAACCACCACCAAAACAGACAGTACAATTCTCTCATAGTCACAACATTCCCAAACTAACCCTTCGTATACTACAGCAGGTTTACTCACGGCCTGTAAATGCAGTTTTGGGTCCCATGGAAAGAGAGTAACAAAGAAGCTATTGAAGGTATTTGTTCTTCCTGTTGACAGAATTAGAATGGTTCCATTCTCTAAGCATTTTTTATGTGATAAGGACCTACAGAAACTGATTGATATTTTGACTTATGATCTTTTGCAATGCTCTTGGGTGACACTGTCATGGTCCCTGTTAATATTATATATATCTCTCTCTCTATATATATATATACACATATTTATCCAACAAGGACATCAAGAAAGATTAGAACAATCTCCCGTATACCTTTCCTGCATCCCTGATCGAAATATGGCCCGCAGATAATCACAACTTGACCACAATATAACCTTGTGCACATGCATATGTGGCTCTAACAACGAACAAATACTGCAAGTCCAGTGCATCAGCTCAGTCGAGTTGGCTTCCAAAATAATGTCGCTGGACCACAAAAAAAAATCAAATTGGAAACTGAAATAAGGGTACCATAAATTGATGCAGTGAGTTAAATAAAATGCCATATTAACCAAAGCACCTGAACTTACAAGGATTGTCAAAATAGCTCATAGTGACTTATCTTCTAAAAACCCCATCTATGTTAATTAAATCTAACGTAGGCTTAAATATTAATGCGTAGCCACCCAGTGTAAAAGATCCTTCAAGTTGGTTAAACTAAAAGAGCAATTTTGTAGAATAACTTAGAGGCTAGAAAATTCTGTATGCTTCCAAATTGTTATTGACAATAAAACCTCTTCATGAAAACATAAGGTTATATAAATATAGCATCAAGATAATCCTTTGAACACAACAAAAAGGAAAAACATACGAAAAATGACGCCCAACTGGACTAAGAGCAAGAGCAAGCTCAGAGCTGGGAATAGGAGAACCCCATTTTACACTCTTATGGGCATAACAATTGCAGCAAAGAATGCAAATTACAATGTCTTGATAAACTTTTCAACTTCATCACAAGGTCTTCTTCTACTTCCACATAACCCCTGTAAATATATTCCAACAACTTCAGCAGCACCTGCTGGTCAACACGGGGCAGACATACGAACTTCCCTGAAATGTTCCCACACAGTTTCTTTGTATCATTTCCTACAGAAGAATAGCTAGATGTCTTCTTTTCAGAGGGCAATTGTTCAGGAGGCAGCAATGATGGGCATTGGACAGCAAGCACAACTTTGTGAACATTCAAAAGATGTCCATTTGCAAAAACAAATTGCATATCTGCGAATTCTTTCTCTTTAAGTGCTTTGCCAATTTTTTCCCCAAATTTACTTTGAAAACCATAGAATCCAAAGTAGGCGAGGATATGTGCTGCATACCATCTTGGTCCAGGAGAAGAAACTTTGTTGCAGATCTCCTGGAGTGTGCCAACTAACTGAGATTCTAATTTATTTGTCTCCACAGAAACTATTTCTGTATGATTCTTTTCAGTATAAGAATTACATACCAACCCAAACAGTGCCCACAAGCCATAAAACAAAAGGATATCTTTGCCTTCCCAATCCTCTAGGACCCAACAACAACCCTTCTCGCCAAAAATATTTTGGATATGAGACGCAAAACTTGACCTTCCTATATGCACTTGATTGCACAAGCACCACTTTATAAAGGACAATAGTGTCTTCATTCCTTCATTTTCAACAAGAGACATTAGATACCCTGGCAAGCCTGAATAACATGTAACAGCTGTCAGGTTTATGACAGCTTGAAGCATATTCGACAACGCAAAATTGTCCCTGGATGATGAATACTCAAGGAAATGCAGCAAAGGTTTCACATATTGCTTGCCATTTGGCTTCAGAACTTCAGATAACATGTGCCTGACCTTAGATGCAATGTATTTGCACGGAGAATACATCATCATCAAAACAGCCCTTGAAGCTGATTCACTCCTGGAGCTATTAAGGATATCATTTTGATATATTTGGTGTCGTTTCTGAATTGATTCCAAAAAGGACAAGCTATAAAAAGGACCAAAAATTGGAGATTAGGAAATCATCTAGCACCAAGCAAAAATTCCTTAAACCAAAAAAAAAAAAAAACTAAATGTGAATGCAAGAATAACCTTCAAAATGTAGGCAATAGAAACACAGGGTTAAATGTTCTTTTACCAAAAAAGAAAAATAAATTGAGACAGATTAAATGACCAAACTATACCAAGAATAGATGGTTTATTGCAGTGTTACCATGCACAAGTTATCAGGGTGTCAATATGGAGTTCATTTTCATACAATCCAGGATTGAAATCTTCTCCACCATGCATTGCTAGCCATCCAAGAATGTCCCAAATGAATGGCCTCAGAACAAGAAGATGATTCTCATCAAGGAGCTTTTTTACAAAACACATATGTTCTTCAAGCGACAAGGAGCATTCAAATGGTTTATCTTGTACATTTTTTCGTAGAAGATTAAGAAGCACCCTGCAAATCCCATTCTTCCAAAAATAAATATGATGTTCTCCTGCCCAACGAGTGATTAGAGCCAATTTACAAGCTTCCCTTAGCAAAGCCAAATGGTCATTCGCAATTTTTCCACACTGTAAGGTCGATCCACTCATTCCATGTACTATTGATTTTACTATAGGCTCACAACACATGCTTATCATTTTCAAGCATGATTGTTCATCTGCCTAACCAAAATAATGATACATGAGAACATAAAAAAGAGAAAGATAAAAATCTTAAACAGGCCTGTTTACAGAAACCATTACCGCAAAACATTGTGCAAGTTTGAATCCTTCAATCCGAACAGAAAGGAGATTTGAGCTGTCCATGCAGTTAACCATCATCCATAGTACGTGTTCTCCATTTTCTAGAAGCTTCCTGGCCCCATTACCACATAGAGCTGGCATATTTTTCACAGTATGAGGATGATAAGCTAACTAATACAGTTAAACCAAGTGGGAAAATGGAATTTTACATAAAAAGGAGTTACCTAAACCAAAATACAGTTTCAAGACAACAATCTTAATGCCCAAGTCAGGTCTGGTACAAATATCCTCCAGGACTTTCATTAAAATGCAATCATTCCAAACAAGATATCGAGAAGGTGGCCATCGGGACATCACTGTACTTAGAAGATAACCCATCTCCTGGAAATACTCAATTGGCATAGTAGTTGCAGAATAATCCTTTATATTACAAACAATAAGAGAAACTGTTGTTGTTTCTTCAAGTATCTTGATAACTTCTTTCTCCTTCTGTGCATTTAGATTTGACAAGATCATGTTCAAAGCAGTGGCACATGAAACTGAGACTTCTAAATTATGAATTCTTAACAACAATGATAAGGGACGGGCAAGAACCACCACATATGTCTGCAGCATGGTATAGGGAATAATAGTAATCAGTTTAACCACCATCTTTGCTGCCATGCTTACTACTGCTCCATTTTCACATTGTAGAATCCATACTAACGCCCCTACCATATCAGCTACTGAATCCTGGTCAATGGAAGGATATAGCAGAAATGTGAAACAAGCATTCGTAGCATATGAACTGCAGGGCTAGGTGCCTTAGAGAATTCTCTTTAATAGCAACCAAGCTTTGGCCACAAGAATACATATTTTTCATCGGTGCGTGCAAACTTGTCAGTAGACTTAAATTATGTCCATAAACAACTATCAAGATCTAAGTCTTATCGCAACAAGAAATAGTTTCCTGAACAAGGAGATACATCTTGGATAAAAGTATCTACATGAATCTTCAGCCAGCAAAACATGCTTAGAAAGTGAAACCTTGAACTGACAACAAAAACCAGAAAACAATTAACAAGGTCCACCGATATGATGCTGAGAGCAATTCATACATTAGAATAATTAACATTTATTACATATCCTATTCCAAATGATCATCCAATTTTGAAATAAAAACAACCACATGAGAGTCCTTGCTTTACGTATGCAATTATGCATTAAATACAAAAGCCATTCCCACAGTTAAGCAGCAGAAATACTAGGAAAATTTTCAGATTAATATAGTGTTACCTTTATAAATGGATTATTTAAAATGTCTCCCGAAATAGCATCAAGAAAAGCAGCAATTGAGCGAAGCACGTGCCTCTGTATCTCTATATCCGTGCACTGCCATTTCCTTTCGTTTTCACCGTAAAGTCTGCAATTCTCCAACAAAATTTAGCCTCAGAATGACATACAAAATCGACATGACATCACCAAAATTGAAGGGAGCAAAAAAAGTAAGAAAATAAAATAATTCACAGACAACACTTACTGAATTTATAACAAATTAAAAGGAGGAGGAGAAGAAACGTAGATGATAAAACCTGGTGCCTAGACTCAAGGCGTGGTGGAAACGTTGATGGAGAGTGTTGAGGTGACCATTGATGCCTCTGTTGCTCTCTGCTTCTCGCTTTGAGGATCTCATTTCCCCGTTACGTATTGAATTTCTTGAGGTTCAAATTGTAAACTGAGGTTTAGACGAATAGCAAATTAAGCTTCAGAGTCTCCGAAGGCGGTGCAGTAGACTGGTAAAATTGTTGGGTTTTTATTTTATTTTTTATTCTATAATTTTCTTAAGCACAATTTTATTTTAATTTACTTATTGAGGGAATTTATATTTATTTTTAGTATGCATTTTTTAAAAAATAAATTTGGTAGATAAAAACTACTAATTAAGATTAGTTACTTTTTTATTATTAATAAATAAATAACACGAAGACTTGTGTCTATCACATTTTCTAAAAGAAATTAAATTATTTTTATTTTTTAAAATGTATTATGATAATTATACTTACTGTGATATACTACTTACATTAATATAAAAAAATATTATACATTCACTCTAATTCCCTTTTTATTTTGTTCGTGTTTCAATCAAATATAAATTAATTTAATAATTATTTAATTATATAATTATTAACATAATTTAATTGACAATAAATTAAACAAATTAAATGATTGTCTAATTCAATAAATAAAGCGATTGACTAATAGTAAAATATTTAATTGTCCCTGTATGTGTATATATATACCTTATTTTTATTTAATAAAAATTAAGTCATTATCTTAATTTTAGAGCATAACGGGTCTGACACCATCAACGAAGACTAACACAAACTAGTTCATGCATATGAGCATATATATATATATATATATATATATATATAGATAGATAGAGAGAGAGAGAGAAAGAGATCCAAGACAGAGAAAGATAGTTCATGCATATACACACAGATATATATATATATATATATAGAGACCCAACACAAAGAAGAAAAGAGGGAATTGATTATTTATCATCACGGTGCAGGTGACCGGGAGGATTATCATTAGCAGAAGAATCAGATGAAGTGTTCTGCTGCTGCTGAGTGGACTTAGCAATATTTTCAGCACTGGAGAAGAGATGAACAGGTTCAGAATCTGCAATCTTGCCACCTTCAAGAGGTGTTCCATGCTTATATCTAACTCTCAAGCTTTCATCTTCTGAGACTTTTGCCTGTGCTGTTCCATACTTTATATCATCTTTGCTCGTCGCCATTTTCCCTCTGCAATCTCTTTCTTTCTTTCTTCTTCTTCTTCTTCTTCTTTTCTTTTTCTGGGTTTTTGCAGGGTGTGTTTTCTCCCCCTGCATGGAACTTATAGCGAGAATGATTGCCACGTGGCAGATTTTAATGGTGTAAGTTGCCACTTATACCATGTCTTTGTGAGCTATCTGTACCCTTCATATAAACCCACGTCTTCATCTACTGAGATATTCTTTTTTTTTATCTTAGTTAAATTTTATTTTCGAATTAAAAATATGAATATTTATTACTTTTTTTAAAACTTAAAATGGTAATTCATTTTTAATTGAAATTACTTAGTTATTAAATTTTTTGTTTTAATAAAATTTTAATTATTTTTATTTAATTAATTTAAATGCATAAAATATTGAATAAATAAATTTTTTTTTCTCTTTCAAAGAACTTTCTTTTGATTAGTAAGATTATGATTTTTTGTTACATCATGTCGCAGTATACTATGAAAACTTATTTCAAACACCATCGATACACAAAAAAGGCACGAACTTAATGAAAAAATCAATTCGTCAAATGCTGACTGAGTCTTTTCTTTCTCAATATATATATATAATAGTGCAGAAAATAATATGTTATTATGCAAAAGCAGCATACACAGCTCACGATACTATTATAACAATATTATTTCATAGTGCATCTGGTATAATTATCTCTTATTTTTTCTTAGAAATCTAATATAACAAAATTTTTTAGTATGTCTCTTTCTCTCTTTACTGATTCAATAGAGTAAGATAGTTATATAATTATTTCTTAGATTATTAACAATAGTACATTGAATCACATCATATCTACACTATATTTACACACAAGTATGATAATACCTTCTAAAGTTGTTTTACCAAATAGTAATAGAGTGAATGTTTCTAATGTTAGAACGATAGAAATAATTGATACTCTAATTCTCAGTAATATTTTATGCATTACATATTAGTTTTGTGTGATATAAAATATTTCAACTTAAAGGACAATTAGAGTGAATGAAGCGAAATATAGTCTATACCAATTAGAGCAGCCAAAATTCATCTCATACAGTCTCAACATAACTTCTCTAGTTCAACAGTTTTAGACCTCAATAAAGGTAAACTATTTGACCTTTGGTATATATGTTATATGTGTGGATTAAAACGATTTTAGGTCTACAAGACAAGAGTGATAATATGATGGGTTTAGATGTTATTGATAGCATTGTTAGGTGCTTTAAGATTTGGGTTATAAGTTGTTTAGGGGGTTGGGTGTGTGGTGGGATTATGAGCATAGAGCTTGTGGTTGTTCATTCAGATAACGTAGCTTAATTTAAAAAAAAAAGTTGAAAAAAAAAATTGATATAGAGATTTGTGGTTATGCAATTAGATTAAAGAGTTTAGTGTATAAATATAAAAATAAGAAAAAAATAAAAAATAGAGAGAAAGGACTAGAAAAATATAACAAATAAAAAAAAGGAAAAAAGAAGTAAGAAAAAAAAATACATATATATATATAGAAAGAGAGAAAGAATGAGAGAAAGAGATGAAGAAAGCAAAGAAAAATAGGCAATTAAAAAAAGATTAAAATCACTCATAGGGGAGCTTTTGTTTGAGATAGCTAATTTTGAGGATTATTTTAACAACCAAAGAGGAAATATGTCTTATAATTTTTGTACAGTGGTTAGATTTGCTCTGTGGTTATTCTTGACATGGAATTCTTAATGCATTTTGGTGTTGTGGCGCAAGTTTAATATGTTTGGGACTATTAAGCGATGTCATTATATTATTGTGTTTAAATAATAAAAATTGTTGTTTATGCAAATAATATTGCAATCTCTTTATTGGCCTCTTCTTGTTGTTGAGTTTTTGGAACTATCATCAAAGCTATTTTATATATATATATATATATTTTTTTAATTATGCAAGATATATTTTAGAGAGTATTAAATTTATTTTCAATTTGATTCTTATTGTCATAGAGGCATTAAG
>NW_019014682.1:656700-672181 GCF_000150535.2 Carica papaya | reverse complement strand
TTTTGCATTTGGGACAATATGTAGCTTGGTGAGTTGTGCATGGTCCGCTTTTGTTTGCTTTTTAGGTGAAAGGTTTTGATACGGAATCCGAGATTAATACATGCAATCCAAAACTTTACATATAACATTAGCATGCAAAAACTTAAATTGTTAAATAAACATTTCCTACTTAACTCATATTTAACTTGTAAATACAAACTAAGATAATTGAGATAAATTAAATTGACTAGAACATCACAAGAAATATTTTGATAAATTAATACCAACTCAATAAAAAAATTGATGAAAACTCTACAAGTTACTTTAATAAGTAGATACTAATTCTCCATTCAATAAGAATGTTAAAGACACTTCTCTAAAGAGCAACTTAAGCAACAGCTAATCTGAGCTAAAAGATTAATTTTATTGATTTCAAATTTTGATCTTTACAACCAAATGAGTAAGGCTTTTATATAGGCATGAACCTTACTATTTATACTATAATTTAAAAACTAAATTCTAGAAAAATTCTAATTACATTTTTATCTAGAAATCTAATAAAATATGAATATAAAGAAGCATAAACATAATTAAAATAAAAGCCTTCTCTTGTGAAAAGTAGTGGGATTTCAGTCGAATTCTCCACGCTTTATTTGACTTGGATTTGAACTTCAATATTTAATTAATTGTTGTTGAAGAAACCTTAAAATCCAACATTATTCATGAGAAAATTAAGAATGAAAATTTGGTTAGGAATAGGAGTTCTTCCTCCTTTGTGTTTACTTCATCTTTTATGATTCCAACTCTCTTTAATTAATTAATTTCTTGAAGTAGAAAATTCTTTTGAACTTTATAATGCAAATTCGACTTCAACATCCATGTTGCCGCAATTTCTAGTCCTAAAAGGACTCTTAAAAAGATAAAGATGTATTCTTTATGATCAATTCACGTGAGTTGCCCTTCCCCCTCCCATTTGCTCGTATTAGGTTTCTTTTCATTGATGTAATATAAGTACGTTGTAGATTGGAAAATCCATTCATTTTTGGTTCTTCATTTGTCAATTATCCCGGCCTCCCTTTTTATTAGAAATACAGTTCTAATAGTTTTTCTTTTTTTTTATTTATATTCCAGTATAAATCTATTATTATAATAATATTATTATCCATTAATTTTTAAATCTATAAATTATCATTTTAACTAAAAATATGTATTTTTGGTACTAATCAGTTAAGATTTTTTATTTAGAATAGAATAAGATTCTTATATTATAGTATATTTAAATTATATAACCAATTCTCCGTAGTTAATTAAAAATAATATTTTATTTTAAAGATATATATTATCATAATAATTTTATTTTTAAAAAAATTAAAAATTTGACACATGGTAATTTTTCAGTATTCTTTTTTAATATATATACTATATATAATAATTAAAATTATGAAATATTTATAAAAAAATTAAAAAAAATTTAAACAAAATCATAATGTTGAAAATTATAGTGAAAAAAGTAACCTTTAAATTTAAGGAGAACAAAAAACGTGGAGATGAATAAAATTAAATTGCCAATTTTATCTCCAATACTTAAATGCTTTAAAAAGGTTATTATGAACAAAAATTAATTAATTAGGTTAATAAACATAATTAACGCATTTTAAACTTCAATTTTTTTATAATTTTTTAATAAGATTAATCAAACCCCCGAACGGATGGCCCGCCAAAAAGTTTGCGCGTACCTGCACGCCAGCAGTTGGCGCGTGATGATTGTGAAATAATGGAACTTGGATAACGGGAGAGCTGAGTGGTGGACTGGAAATGGGCCATGTCAGTTTAGCTTGAATCAACGAAAGCAAATACAGAGAAAAGAACTGAAAATTCTTGAGAAAATGAAAGATTGAGAGAAAAAGTTTCCAGATCCAGTGTATGTTAATCTTCCCTCAACTCGTTTCTCTGTGATTATTTCATGTGTTTCAAAACATTCTTATCTGTAATTCACTTATTTTCTCCTCTGGATTCCTGAGAACTGAACCTGTCTTGCGTTTATGCAAACAGGAAGAAGAAAGGAACCTAGAACCTAGAAAAAATTTGCCATGACAACTTTGTTGAATTCAGTTTCATCTATAACAAATTACCCATCTTCTTCAGAAATAGCAAGAAAGGCTCATGGGTTCTTCTCCCATATTCCTAATTTGCATTCCTTTTCACTCAACAAGGGTTTTACTAAACTTTTGGCAGCCTCCCAAATGAGTATTTCTCAAAAAGATTCTGTTTTTAGTCTACCCAATTGGAAGTCTGGGAAGAATAATGATCCAAGTAAGGAAAGGTTGAATGATGCATTTTACCATTTGGAGTATATGGTGGGGAAAGGGCATAAGCCTGATGTAATTCAAGCTACTCAGTTACTGTATGATTTGTGCAAGGCAAATAAGCTGAAGAAAGCTATTAGGGTTATGGAGATGATGGTTAGCTCTGGTATTATACCAGATGCAGCTTCTTATACTTACTTGGTGAATCATTTGTGTAAGAAAGGAAATGTTGGCCATGCAATGCAGTTAGTTGAAAAAATGGAGGAGTATGGTTACCCAACAAATACTGTAACTTATAATTCACTGGTTAGAGGTCTTTGTATGCATGGAAACTTGAATCAGAGCTTACAGCTCTTGGATAAACTGATGCATAAAGGTTTAGTCCCAAATGCTTTTACTTATTCATTCTTGCTTGAAGCTGCTTATAAGGAAAGAGGTGCAAATGAAGCTATGAGGCTCTTGGATGAGATCATCCAAAAGGGTGGGAAGCCTAACTTGGTTACTTACAATGTTCTATTAACTGGTTTATGCAAGGAAGGTAGAACAGATAAGGCAATTCGCCTATTCAGGGATTTACCTTCGAAAGGATTCAAACCCAATGTAGTGAGCTACAACATTTTGCTCAGGAGTTTGTGTTGCGAAGAACGGTGGGAGGAGGCAAATATGCTTCTCGCGGAGATGGATGGGGAGGAACGTTCACCATCTATAGTTACCTACAATATATTGATCAATTCACTTGCTCTTCATGGACGCATACAGGATGCTTTACAAGTGTTGGAGGAAATGACGAGAGCACGATTTAAGGTCACTACGACTAGCTACAACCCCATAATTGCTCGTCTCTGCAAAGAGGGGAAGGTGGATATGGTTGTAAAGTGTCTAGACCAAATGATTTATCGACGTTGTAGTCCCAACGAGGGGACTTATAATGCTATTGCTGCACTCTGTGAGCAAGGGAAGGTGCAAGAAGCATTCTCTGTAATTCAAAGCCTGGGGAACAAACAAAAATCTTCGACAAATGAATTCTACAAGACTGTTATTTCAAGCTTATGTAGAAGAGGGAATACATACCCAGCACTTAAACTTTTATTTGAAATGACAAGGTATGGGTTTATTCCTGATTCTTCTACTTACTCAGCTTTGATCAGAGGGCTTTGTCTAGAAGGAATGCTGAATGGAGCCATGCAAATTTTGATCATAATGGAACAAAGTGGGCATAGGCCTGATGTTGATAATTTCAATTCCCTTATACTTGGATTGTGTAAATCCCAGAGAACAGATTTGTCGCTAGAGGTTTTTGAAACAATGATTGATAAGAGATATATGCCTAACGAAACGACTTATACGATTCTGGTTGAAGGGATAGTGAATGAAGATGAAGTTGAGCTAGCTGCAAAAGTTTTAGGAGAGTTGAGATTGAGGAGAGTTGTGAGTCAACATGCTGTGGAAAGACTTGTTATGCAATATAACTTGGAAGGTTTACCTACATAGAAGAACATGGATAAAAACCTGCCTTTCTGAGTTTCATTTACCATTCAACTCAGAAATCTTTACTACTAAGATTGTTGATGTAATATTATCCTGTGAATTTGGGTCAACTTAATTTTAACGTCTTCGATATTATAATGTAAAAACTTATAGATACCATGTATAGAAACTCTTTTGTTATGTCTTAATACATTGCACAATTCTCTTCCATTGACAGTCTGAAAATGTATGGCGATTTGTTCTGCCTTGGGTTCCCTGGTAAATTACTGTTTTTGACTCTCGTCTCTTGTTATGTTTTTTATTTTTGATTTTTTATTAAAAAATAAAAATTATTTTATTTTTAGATAAATGATGTTCTTGAGTTTAAAGACGAAACTTATCTTGAACAACAAGAATTTCAAATTTGACTACTAGAAAAGCATGTAAAACTTATTTATTTATTTATTTAATTAAGTAATTATTATATATCTAAAATATAAATAACTTCAAACATTTCAAATCTTTATATCATATTTTGTCCACTAAGATTTGCTGTATTATACAGAAAATTAAAATAATTATTGAGCTCTTATACATTATACTCCATATAATTCATTTTATGAAACATAATTATCATATAAAAAAAATGCATAAAGAATTCATTGATATATGGACCAAAAAAATAAATAATATTTGTTGGTAATGATGAATAATCTATTTTTCATATTTTAGATAATAGATAAATGTATTTTCAATATTAAAATATATATTATTAAATGATAAAAAAAATAACAAAATCTTTAATAAAATAAATAACAAATCAACCAAGTAATTTTTTTTTTTTTTGCTAAAGTTTAAAAATATAGTAGTTATTGAGCTATGTACTAAATTGGTAATTTTACTATATTAAAATATTTAAATTAGTCTTTTTATAATTTTTTAAATAATTTTGATCCTTTTATTTTTTTAAAAATTTTGATTTACTTTTTAATCGGTAATGCACATTAATTGCATTAGCAAAAGTATCATGTGGATATAAGTTAAACACGTATTATATTCTAATTAAATTAATATTCACATCAGGTATTGAGTGTTTGATAATGTAACATTTGACACGTATAAATTTTTAATTTTTAATTATTTTTAATAAAAAATACCAATGTATAAACAACAGTTTTGACTCGGCTTATGACGTGGTTATTGTCAAAGTTATTGTGTGTGAAATACTCGGGTCCAAAATTTAGTCTGAAATTAATTTTAAAATTTAAAAAAAATATATAAAAATATAATTTTGAAATTAATAAATTTTTATTTAATGTGAAATTAGAAAAAAAAAAGGTTGAGCATTAAATTAAAAATAATTTTAGAAAAAATAGGTAAAAATTTGGGTTCGAATGGTATTTTTGAAATAAAAATAAAAAACTGTGAGTCAAAATACAATTAAAGAAAATTGTACCATGTATGACCGCCCATTCAGCAGCCCCGACGAACCGGAGCATGCCGCATGACAAGATACGCTAACTCAGTGCCACGCAAGAGGAAACACTGGGATCTGCATGCCACAGGATCGGACGGTCCGAAAGTGTTCTCGCGCGCGTGGATGGTCCTGATCTATTTCCTCATTAGGTGCGATCAGGCGGTCGTGATTAAACACGATGAATGTTCATGATTCATTCTTTCTTTAAACACAATCGAACGGTTAAGATCAAATCGCGATGAATGGTCAATATTCATTTTCTCTTTAAACGCGATTGAACGGTCGAGATCAAACACGATGAACGATCCAGATTTAAACGAGACGAGTATAAATATCTCACATCATACCAAACTCAAACCCTAACCACCAGCCTCCCGCTGGAGAAGAAGAACCAGTCGTCGAAA
Organism: Carica papaya; assembly: GCF_000150535.2. The sequence continues at coordinate 666,548 of NW_019014682.1, read as the reverse complement.
AAGGGAGTTGATCGCCGCCTACCACTGCGTTGGAGCCACCTTCGACCGCAAAAAAAGGTAAAAATTCTCTTATCCATTCGGAATTCGATTTTAAACACCCCCATGGCCAAATCAGAGCAAAAAGAATGGCGGATGAGCTAAAAATCGTGGGAAAAGTCTGGCGCCACCATCGCGGGCAAAATCAGAAATCGCCTCTAATGAGTCCCTTCCCGTTTTCCATTTTGTGCGATTTTTCCACAATTGTGTTCACCGTTCTGTTTTTTACTGGTTGACCAAATTAAAACACCCAGCCACGAAAGTAAGTTGGCAGAGCCACCGCATCAAAAAATTCTGTCGTCGATAAATTTTTATTTTTTAACTTTTTTGGGCCAACCGAGGCCCCCTAACGTGTTTTATCGCAGGGATGGGTATAAAACCAGCTGAAACTGGCCAAAACTAGCTGAAAACAGCCAGGCCGAGGCAAACCGTCGCCATGGACAGCGGTACTATCGCCGGAGCATGGCGGTGCCGCTATGCTAGAATTTTAAAATTGACCGAAAAAGGTTTTTAACACTTATTTTGAATTTTTTGGGGTATTTTTAGGTACGTAAAGTGTGTTTTAATCTCTGTATGAAAATGCAAGAAATCCGAGGACCATCAGTAAGCACAGTAGAAAGTTTGGTGTTTCAGATACCGATTGTGATAAGAATATCTCACCTTATTCTCTGTTATGGAATTCAAGCTTAATAATAAGTAATATGATATTTTGTGTAATTTAAAAACTTTGCGAATAATTACAGGTTACTAATGGAGCCGGAAACTGGTTAGTTATTTATTTGTTATCCTGTTTAACTTATTGTTAAATTTACATATTTAAATACATGATGATATATTAGAATGGTTAAATGATTCAATTGTGCTTCTTTGATATATATATTGTTTGTCTTGCGTGATTTACGGTTGATTTGTGAAATTGGTAATTAATATGCAAACGAAAAATTGTTTGGTCATTTGAATTAATGAATGGTAGCCTTACTGGATATCTTGGGAGATGGTGGACGGATCGGGTACAAAGAGAACTTTACCGTAAACATTGGCTCATACCGGACAAGATATCGATGAATGGTATTTTTAGCGTTCATACCAAACGGGTTATATGGAAGGCCCGATTCATCCTCATACCGGACAGGATATTGAAGGATGATATTTTTTGCATTCATACCGGATGAGATATAGGGATGGTCAGTTTGTTGACAATGTTGGATATGAGTTCACGCATAATGGGATATCCCTATGGGCCATCAGGGATACCAGTGGGCAAATAAAACGGAAAAGTTATTGTTCTTTACTCACTTGAATTTGAGGTTATAATGTTATTTGATTTATTGTCTTTATGAGTTAATTTTAGAAATCTCGCAATAGTAAATATATACAATGAATAATTTTTTATGGTAAATGAATTTACTTAAAAAAAGAGCTTCATTGGTTATTTTATGATTTTTACCAACCTTCTGTTTCTGTATCGGTGAGTAGTGTGATATTCTTACTGGACTAGTGTAGCTCACGCTTTCATTAACTATTTCACATTAAGAGAACCAAGACTCAGATCCCGATCAACAAGAGAGTTGTGAATAGTTCACCACCTGAACTACTTTCAAAAGCTAGTGATGGTCTTCATAGAATGTTCAGCATATTACCTTTTATTTATTTCCTTAATTCTTGTTTATTCTTTTAGAATTGTCATTCCCGTAGCCCTATTGGGCATTCTAAATTATTGTGTAAGGAATATAAACCCTAGACTCTATTATTTCACTTCCGCACTTAATTTATGACTTTATTTCCTTTTAAGTTCTGGGCCTCTACAGTTGGTATCAAAGCCAGGTTCCTCAGAATTATTCCTTACACCTTTACCAAATACGAACTATTGTCCAACACTTCCTTATGAAAAATAAGTACAAAAATATGAGGAAATGAGGTCCCTTACTGAACAGGGCAGCCTGAGATGGATCGTTTCGAGAGGATGTCGATCGGCTATTTGAAATTTTAGAGAGACTTATCTTTGTCCAGTAGGCCAGTAAAGAGAGGAGGGAACTGTAACCCTCTACCACTTCCATAATATGAGCCACCACTACAACAGGAGGATTTAACGTCACCACAATGCAACCCTGCTCCTCCGTCATATCATCCGACGCAGCCACAATACATTTCAGAGCCACCAAAATCCGGCACTATTACAAAGCCACCTTGTCCCTTCCCAGCAACATCTGGCAACTCTTCCACAGGACTCGGTTTCACCCATTATGGACTTGATAGAGATTGGCACGGGGGACACTGATGTATTTTTAAGAATGAACTTATTAGCGACGTATCATGCCACTATGGATTATTTCCATGAGAAAAACTGTATTTAAGTCTCCTAACGAAGAGTCATTTACAAGCTAATAAAAGTTTTGAATTTATTCCCTCATAGCAATTTCCTTATTTCATAGAGCTTTAACTCGGTTGTTTTCTCAAACTAGGCAAACCTAAAAAAAAAATTTGTATGCAAGAGATCCCGATAGTCCGAAACTTCCCGAATATATTTTTCAATCAATTTTTCATACTACCAATGGATAGGAAAGTTGAGTTCACCATAGAACTTCAGACTAGAATGCAGCCTATCTTAGTTTTTTCTTACTGCATGAGTCATGTTGAGATGGAAGAGTTGAGGAAATAGATCAAGAAATTACAAAACCGTGGGTTCATCCGATACAGTGTTGCTCCTTGGGGTGCTGGAGTCACATTTGTAAGGAAAGGAGATAAGACGTTAAAGTTATGTATTGACTACAGGGACTGAACAAGGTCACGATCAAGAACAAGTACCCCCTCCTCAAGATCGATCACCTTTTTTATCAGTTGCAGGGTCCAGGTCTTCTCTAAAATTAACTTGCATTCAAGTTAGCATTAGGTAAAGATCAAGACAGAAAACATTTCCAATACAGCTTTCTAAACTAGATACGGACACTATGAGTTCCTGGTCATGTCATTCGGACTAACCAATGCACCAACCATCTTTATGGATTTGATGAATAAGATTTTCAAATAATTCATAGATTTATTCATCATTGTATTTATCGATGATATCTTGATCTATTCAAAAAGTAGAGAAAAACATGTTCTCCATCTGACACAGGTTTTGTAAGTTATTAGAGAAAAGAAATTGCATGCAAAGTTGAGTAAGTGTGGGTTTTAGCTCGAGCAGACTACCTTCTTAGAGCACATCATATCAAGAGATTGAGTGTCAGTGAACCCCGAAAAAGTTGAGACAATGCTCAATTGGGAGAAATTGACCTCGGTCAAGGAGATTCTATCTTTCTGGGGATGGAAGGTTATTACCGCAAGTTTGTGGAAGAATTTTATAGCTTAGCTGCTACTTTGACTCGACTCACAAAGAAGAACGTCAAGTATGAATGAAATGAATACTGTGAAAGAAGCTTTTCAAAGCTAAAGAAGCGATTAACTACTGCACTTGTGTTGACCTTACCGAACGGGACAGAAGGATATACAGTTTATTTACCTCCTACTTGGGGTTGGGTTTTGTTCTGATGCAGTATGGAAAATTCATAGCGTTTAGATCCAAAAAGTTGAAGAATCATGAGAAAAACTACGCCACCCATGAATCAGAACTTGTTGCGATTATCGAAGTCTTGAAAACTTGGTGCTATTACTTGTATGGGAAGACTTTTCATATCTATACCGATCATAAGAGCTTGAAACACATATTTACTCAAAAGATCTCAACATGAGTCAGAGACGATGGATAGAACTCATCAATGACTACGATTACAATATCTTGTATAACCTAGGCAATGGTAATGTGGTACCCAATGCACTTAGTAGAAAAAGTGCATGTATATTAACTTATCTAATAGTTTCAATATGTAGGGCAATAAAGGCCGCACAACATGTACGACTTCAGGACCTGAAGAGAGTTATATGTTTGGCCCACCTGACTGTTTAACCTAAGTTGATTCAGAGAATAAAGGAAGTTCAATCTGTCGATTCTACCCTAGCAACCCTCAGGAAAGATGCATAACAGGGATTAAATTCAAAATTTTGAGTCTCTGCCGATGAGTTACTCATATTTCAGGACAGAGTGTGTGTTCCATGTGATAGTAAGCTTAAAAAAGACATCATGACAGAGGCTCATAACTCAAAGTTTGTCGTACATCCCGAAAGTACTAAGATATATCAAAATATGCGACCCCGATTGTAGCACCCGGAAAGGAGGGAGAAAAAAAAAAAAGGGCCACGTCAGCAGCCACGTCAGCAGGCCCGGTCAGCAGTCCCGGCCAACCGGGGCCTGCCACGTGGCAAGACTACGTCACTCCGAAAGGAGCCACGTTGGCGATCTGCGTGGGTGCGATCCGACGGCCCAGATCAATCGCGCGATCGGACGGCCCAGATTCAATCGCACGGGACGGCCCAGATTCAATCAAAAAACGAACGGCCCAGATTAAAACGAAATGAACGGCTGTGATCAAAAGGCAAAGGGGTTATAAATAGAACCCCCACACCAGACCACAAACCCTAGCCGCCCGCCGCTCGCCGGAGAAGACGAACCAGAGGCCGACCGCCGCCACCCGCCGCCGCACCGGGGAAATTTCTGACCGCCGATCGAGGTAAATTTCATACCCCCGACTCGTTTTTCCCCGCTGATTCCTCCTATGGCCAAATTGAGGCCGAAATCCCGGCCAAACGGCCGGAATACGCGGCCGAAACCCAGCGGCGCCGCCGCGCCCCCTCTCGGTTTTTGCCTCCGACGAGGTCCTTCCCGGCCTCCGTTCGATGCAATTTTTATATCACCGCGATCACCATTCTTTTCTCTACAGGTTGACCGAAGCCGAATCACCAAAACACGAACCTCGCCGGAGAGCCGCCGTACCCGAGAGCGCCGCCGCCGGTAAGCTCCATTTTTCCGTGATTTTTTGGCCCCCCGAGGGCCCTATGGTTGTTTTCTGACAAGGACCAATGCGAGTGTGGCCGAATTCGGCCGAAAACGGCCGAAAACAGCCAACCCGAGGCGACTCGCCGCCGCCAGCGGCGGCGCCGTCGCCGGAGCACGGCGGAGCCGCCGTGCCGGAGTTGCGATTTGGGCCGAAAGAGGCCCTGGGCCTAATTTGGATTTTTTTTGGAACACTTGCAGGTACTGTTAGTGTGTTTCAGTTCCCCGGAAAAAATTCAGGGAAAATTAGGGACGGCCTGCAGGCGCACTGTGAATCGTATTCGGATCCCGAAAACAAGTAAGGACCCCTCACCCTATTTCCTATCACGGTATTAAAGTTCAAAATGATAAAACGGTATTTTTTGAATTAACGAATGTGTGAAATTGCTTAAGGTGGCTAATGGAGCCCGAGTCTAGTGTGATTGGTGATTTACTGTTATTTGGCCTGTTTACAGCTTTAAATGCAAAATGAGGTTTGATGTGTTCATTTTATAGATTTGTGTGCATATACTACGTTTTTATTAATCATGGGTTGAATGACTGAAAAACTGATACTGTATGTTGTCTGTTTGGCATGAATTACTGTTTTGCTTGTTTGTATGTGAATTGATGATGCTGACTGAGGAAAAAGAAAATGAAAGATTGTGTAGACTGATAATTGTATTATGGGGGTCAGCCTGACTAGATATCCTGGGAGATGGTGGACGGACCGGGTCCGTAGGGAACCCTACCGGGATTGTGGTCTCACATGCCGGACGGGGTATGGAGATCTTATGGTTTTGGCGCCCATACCGGACGGGGTATGGGGACGGCCCGTTTCACCCTCATACCGGACGGGGTATTGAGGTTTATGGTTTTAGCGCCCATACCGGACGGGGTATGGGGACGGTCGTTTCACCCTCATACCGGATAGGGTATTGAGGTTCATGGTTTTGGCGCCCATACCGGACGGGGTATGGGGACGGCCCTGGAAACTGATTATGAATGTTAAAGGTTAACGGGTAGCGGAACCCCTATGGACCCCCACGGATACTAGTAGGCTGGTAAATGAGAAAAAGATATGTTGTACAATGATTGAAATTTCAAGGGGCGTGATAAGTGTTATGTTTTACAGCTTATATTATTCAATGATTATGATAATGTTATTGTTTTTCTTATATTGTTTTCATAAATTTCACCGAGGTAAGTGGAGGGTAAAGGTTTTATCATAAATAAAAGGATTTGTTGTAAATTATGCTCCATTGGTCTTTTGTGTTTTTTCTACCCACCTTTACCTCCGTGACGGTAAGATATCGTGATGTTCTTACTAGGCTAGTGTAGCTCACTCCTTATTTAACCATTTCAGATCAGGAAGACATGGTTCCCGAGCCCGTTCCGCAGGAGGACGACGAAGGGGATGCCTAGAGACTCTGTAGTCATACGCATAGTTTATTTTCGAGTTTCTCTCTTAGTTAGTTTAACCTTTTATATTTTAAGTACGTTTTTGGTTTTTTTTCGTGTAAGGGATGTTAACTGAAATTTTGATCTCGCTTCCGCATTTGATATATTTAAATACTCATTTCATTTTAATATTTCCGGGGCCGTTACAGTTGGTATCAGAGCCGCATTTCCTCGGACCCATCCCTTACACTATAGTCCTTTAAAGAAATACTCACCGATTGGTCGTTACTCAACCATTCCTTGTAAATGCAGGTACACAGAAATGAGGAGAGGAAGGCCCCCACTAAACCGAGCGGCCCAAGATAATTCGCTTCGGGAGGATTTGGACAGATTATATGAGATGGTGGAAGCTCTCGTAGCTGCCCAGCGAAGGCAAGAGGAGAGAAGGGAGTTACCCGGACCTCCTCCGCTAGCGCAGGTTGAGCCCCCGTTACAGCAGGCTGATCCCGAGCCACCCCGGCAGGAGCCTGTTCCTCCACAGTACCACCCGGCACCACAGCCGCGGTACGACCCGGTACCATAGCCACAGTACCAACAGGTGCCGCCACAGCACATTCCAGTGCCCCCACCCCATCAGCAGGCGCCACCACAGGGTCCCCCAGTTCACCCTCAGCCGGCCCCAGTCCCTCTACCTCGGGACCCCGCTCCCTCCTTGATCGACCCCGGCTTCATAGAGAGGTACAGGAGACTGAACCCTTCTACTTTTTCAGGGGATCCTCTTTCGAAGAGGCCCAATACTGGCTGGCGGAGACTGAGCGAGCCTTTGAGACCTTGGGAGTAATTCCTGAGCAGAGGGCTGCCATTGCCTCCTACATGCTGGTAGGGGAAGCAGTACGCTGGTGGGAGCTCAAGCGGGCCACCCTGCCTGTACCAGTTACTTGGGAGCAGTTCCTAGCGGCTTTCCATGCGGAGTATCTCCCTAAACACATCCAACATTTAAAGGAAATGGAATTTGCTCAGTTGGTCCAGGGTAATATGACAGTGTCGGAGTATGCCCGCAAGTTCCTGGAGCTGGGCCGACATGCCCCGGAGACATTGCTGGATGAGGGCCGAAAGGCCAGGAAATTCCAGTGGGGTCTCCGCCCGGCGATCAGACAGCACTTGTTGGTGATGGAGCTCGAGACATATTCGGCAGTCCTGGCAAAGGCGCAGATCATAGAAAGGAGCTTCGACACCCGCCCTCAGCTAGCGGGAAGTTCCCGACCTTCAGCCCCGCTCCGCAGGCCAGCGCCTACCATGCCGGTCCAACCCAGCAAGAGACCCAGGCCTGCCGCTCAGGGCCCTCCTCAGGCTATGGGGGCAGCTCGTGGGAAGATCTGCCAGTACTGCGGCAGGGATCATGGGGACCGACCCTGCTACCGCCTCAACAACACCTGTCGCATATGCGGCAGTGCCCAGCACTATGCGAGGGAGTGCCCTAGGAACCAGAATCAAGGGAGGCCTCCAATCCAGGGCAGAGTTTACAACCTTACCCAGAAGGATGCCGATGCAGACCCGGACGTGGTACATGGTATGTATACTATCTCTGGCCACATTGCTCATATTTTGTTTGATACTGGTGCATCACATTCTTTTATTTCACATGTTCTTGCTTCCAAAATTTGTGTATCACCTGATAGACTTGATTCATTATTATTTGTATCTACCGCTGGGGGGGAGACATTACTAGGAGAGGTTGTCTACAGGGCATGTGCCGTGGAGATAGCAGATAAGAAATTGAGGGTAGACCTGATAGGGTTAGACACAGGGGATTTTGATGTAATCCTAGGAATGGATTGGCTGGCGGCGTATCACGCCACCATAGACTGCTTCAATAAAAAGATTGTATTTAATCCTCCCAACGAGGAGCCATTTACAAGTTAATAAAATTATTCGGTACTGATTCTCCCTAATGACAAATTCTTTTCTTCTTAATTCCCAGTGCGTTGATATTGTATTTTCCCTAACTAGGTAAACCCAAGAAGGAAGTTTGTATCCAAGAGATTCCAGTAGTCCGAGACTTTCCAGACGTATTTCCGGATGAACTGCCCGGTCTACCAGGGGACAGAGAGGTCGAGTTCACCATAGACTTACAGCCAGGAACCCAACCCATCTCGGTAGCTCCTTACCTAATGAGCCGCATCGAGATGGAAGAGCTAAGGAAACAAATCACTGAGCTACAAAACAGTGGCTTCATTAGACACAGCATTTCCCCATGGGGTGCCGGGGTTACTTTTGCAAAGAAAGGAGATGGAACGTTGAGACTGTGTATTGATTATAGAAGGATAAACAAGGTAACAATTAAAAACAAGTACCCTCTCCCCCGGATTGATGACCTTTTCGATCAGTTGCAGGGTGCACAGGTCTTTTCTAAAATAGATCTACGATCAGGTTACCATCAGGTAAAAGTGAGAGCAGAAGACATCCCCAAGACGGCATTCCGAACCAGGTACGGACACTATGAGTTCCTGGTTATGCCGTTTGGGCTAACCAACGCCCCGGCCATCTTTATGGATCTAATGAACAGAATCTTCAGAGAGTTTTTGGATAAATTTGTCATCGTATTCATCGATGATATCTTAGTCTACTCAAAAGTAGAGAAGAACATGCTCATCATCTTGCCCAAGTCCTCCAGGTACTCAGGGAAAAGAAGTTGTATGCAAAGTTGAGCAAGTGTGGATTTTGGCTCGAGCAAACCGCCTTCCTAGGACATGTTATATCGAAGGAAGGGGTGTCGGTGAACCCCGAAAAGGTTGAAGCGGTACTTGGTTGGAAAAGGCTGACAACAGTTAAGGAAATTCGCAGTTTCCTAGGGATGGCGGGTTATTACCGCCGGTTTGTCGAAGGGTTCTCCAGTCTAGCGGCCCCTCTAACCCGACTCAGAAAGAAGAATGCAAAGTTTGATTGGAATGAGAACTGCGAAAGGAGTTTTTCAGAATTGAAGAAGCGACTGACTACTGCACCCGTGCTGGCTCTACCGAGTGGATCAGGAGGGTATACAGTTTATAGTGATGCCTCCTATCTGGGCCTGGGTTGTGTCCTGATGCAGCATGGAAAGGTTATAGCATATGGGTCTAGACAGCTAAAGAATCATGAGAAGAACTATCCTACCCATGATTTGGAGCTTGCCGCAATCATACACGCCTTGAAAATCTGGCGCCATTATTTGTATGGAGAGACATTTCAGATCTACACCGATCATAAGAGCTTGAAGCACATCTTCACTCAGAAGGATCTCAACATGCGTCAGAGAAGGTGGATGGAACTCCTCAATGACTATGATTGTGACATCCTATACCATCCAGGTAAGGGCAACGTAGTAGCCGATGCCCTCAGCAGGAAGAGTGCAGGCACCCTAGCCCATCTGATGGTTTCGGAATGCAGGTCCATTGGGGCTACGCAGCAGGTTCGACTGCAAGATCTGAAGAGGGCCACATGTTTGAGCCACCTAGCAGTCCAACCCGAG
>NW_019014682.1:587155-600010 GCF_000150535.2 Carica papaya | reverse complement strand
GGAAAACACGGCCGAAACCCCAGCGGCGCCGCCGCGCCCGTCCTCGGTTTTTGCTTCGATGAGGCCCTTCCCGGCCTCCGTTTGATACAATTTTTATATCACCGTGATCACAATTCTTTTCTCTACAGGTTGATCGGAGCCGAATCACCAAAACACGAACCTCGCTGGAGAGCCGCCGCACCCGAGAGCACTCGCCGCCGGTAAGCTTTCGGTTTTTCGTAATTTTTTGGCCCCCCGAGGACCCTAGGGTTGTTTTATCGCAGAGACCAATGCAAGTGTGGCCGAATTCGACCGGAAACAGCCGAAAATAACTAACCCGAGGCGAATCGCCGCCGCAAGCGGCGGCGCCGTCGCCGGAGCACGGCGGAGCCGCTGTGCCGGAATTGCGATATTGGTCGAAAGGGGCCCTGGGTCTAATTTGGGATTTTTTGGGACACGTGTAGGTACTATTAGTGCGTTTAAATTCCCCGGAAAAAATTCAGGAAAAATTAGGGACAGCCTGTAGGCGCACTGTGGAGCCGTGTTCGGACCCCGAAACAAGTAAGAACCCCTCACCCTATTTTCTATCACGGTATTAAAGTTCAATAAATGATAAAACGGTATTTCATGAATCAATAGATGTGTGAAATTGTTTAAGGTCGCTAATGGAGCCCGAGTCTGGTGTGTTTGTCGGTTAGCTGTTGTTTGGCCTATTTTACAGTTTTAAATGCAGTATGAGGTCTTATGTTTTCATTTCATAGTTTCGTGTGCATATATCACTGTTTTATTGATTATGGGTTGAATGACTTAGAAGCCGATGTTGTATTTTGGCTTGTTTGGCATGAATTACTGGTTGCTTGTTTGTGTGTGATTTGATGATGCTGACTGAGGAAAAAGGGAATGAAAGGTTATGTAAATTGATAATTGTATAATGTGGTCAGCCTGACTAGATATCCTGAGAGATGGTGGACGGACCGGGTCCGTAGGGAACCCTACCGGGATTGTGGTCTCTTATACCGGACGGGGTATGGAAACCTTGTGTTTTGGCGCCCATACCGGACGGGGTATGGGGACGGCCCGTTTCACCCTCATACCGGACGGGGTATTAAAGTTTATAGTTTTGGTGCCCATACCGGACGGGGTATGGGGACGGCCCTGGAATCTGATTACAAGTGTTAAAGATTCACGGGTAGCGGGATCCCTATGGATCCCCATAGATACTAGTAGGCTGGTAAATAAGGAAAAATATGTTGTGAAATGATTGAGATGCAAAAGGCGTAATAAGTATTATGTTATACAGTTCCTATGATTTCATGATGATGATAATGTTATTGCTTTCGTATATTGTTTTTATGAATTTCACCGAGATAAGTGGATAGTAAAGGATTTTATTATTGATAAAAGAATTTGTTGTAAACTATGCTCCATTGGTCCTTTTGTGTTTTTTACCCACCTTTACCTCCGTGACGGTGAGATAGTGTGATGTCTTTACTGGGCTGGTGTAGCTCATTCCTTATTTAATCATTTCAGATCAGGAAGATATTGTTCCCGAGCCCGTTCCGCAGGAAGACGGCGAAGGGGACGCCTGAAGACTCCGTAGTCATATTTATAGCTTTTATTTTCGAGTTTCTCTTTTTGTTAGTTTGTTCTTTTATACTTTGAGCACGTTTTTGGTTTTAGTGTAAGGGATGTTTAATCAAAATTTTTATTACGCTTCCGCATTTGACCTTTTTAATACACATATTTCATTTTAAATTTCCGGGGCCGTTACAACATTCTCGAAAGACCTCGCCACCTCAGGATCGCAGTTAATCATATTCTCCGGGTTGATGGCGTACTCGCGATTCAAGATGCAAGGGTCGCTTCAGTCATCAACATTTGTCAAGATGTCATTGCCAGCTTCCCCCTTCTCAGACTCATCTCTCGACCACGACTCGTTGCTTCTCTATCTGAGTCCTTCCTCTCTGCTTTCTCTCTCTGTGTCGAGTGAGCCAATTAGGATAAAAAAATTTTTCCTCCAAAACTTCTTCAACTTAAAGCCCCAACTCCCTCTCTTGGATTCACTGTGGCCTGCTTAATCAACCCATTTACCTCTCCACCCAAAACAATTTTTAAGGCCCATCCAGTTTGCTGGCTCGATATGCCTTTTGGGTCAAGTCACTCCCTAAACGACCATTCTTTACTGCATTTTGATGTCCCTTCTGTTGGCGGTCATTTGAATTTTTTTGAATTTCACTATTCACCCGCTTCACCTTCGGGTTTCGTCTGCCCTATTCGATTCCATGCTACTGTCTTCGCCTGGACTGCCGCCGCGTATGATTTTTGGGTGCCAAGAGAGATAGTGATCTTCGTCTTATAGTGAGGGCATTTAACTGTGTCAATCTCCCCACAGGGTATTTTCTCTTTGTTTTCCGCACATCTTGTTGACTGATCATCCCCTTTTGACAGCTTATCAGGATTCACAATCTTCCTTTCAGCCAATCTGAACACAGATTGCATAACTTTCCACTAGCCACCTGTTTCAGGCCCGTTTGGGATGAATATTCGTTTAGCCTTCTTCCCATTCAGTTCCGAGACCTCTTCTGTTCGACCCTAGAGCAATGCATAGATCTTGCATCTTCCCTACCTTCGTCTTGCTGCATAAAACTCCCATTTTCTCCAATAGAAGTCTTCCAACGCTTCCAGTAACCACTCTATCTCATTCTCTTCCAGAAAAATGGAAACCCGAAACCCCTACCATTCTCACTGACCCTTAGACCCTTTAAGTCCTTACCTTCACACACGAAATCAAACGATTTGCTCTCGATCATGACAAACTTTCTACTTTCCGGCCTCATATTGGTAAAATAGGGCTCAGGTCGGCCAGACTAACAGTGGACCTCAACCCTCAGTAGCCCTCAACCCTATGTGATTAGACAAGACAATACCATGCTAAAAATCTGTAGTTAAATTATGCACTTAAAGAGCATAAGCTGCATTCTTTATATTGTCCGAGTTTGAGGAAATCTTTTTTTTTTTGGGTCTACTAGGCCACGAAAACAGAAAATCCCTATCAGAAAATGATTCATCTTATTAGCTGCTAACTTTGGTTAGAAATTGCAGCAATTTGATGCCAAAAATACATTTTTACATAGAAATTTAGAGGAAGTATACACGGATATGTCAGGATATTAAGAGTAAAAAGTGAGAAAATAAAATGAATAAATTAGTTTTTTACATGTATCAATTAGTGTTAAGATTAGGGTTAATATTTTTGTAGACATCTTCATCACACCAGCCGCTGCGTCATGAACGGAAGTTGATTCCGACCGTTGATTGGAGTGAATTTATTGCTTCATAGCCTATAAAAGGCTATATTTCTATACTTGTAATAATCAAGGAAAGATGAAGGGGAGGGTATTGTTAGGACATTAAGGATAAAAAAAAAAATAATAATAAAAGGAGTAAATTAGTCTATTATATGTGTCAACTAGGGTTAATATTTTTGTTAGGGTTAGGAAAGAATAAGAATAATTTTGCAGATTTCTCTCTCGGTTTCTCTTTTCTGTCTCTCTTCTCTCATTTCTTTCTCAGATCAGATAGCCATGTTATAGGCTTCTGACAAGATATTCCACTGGATTACGAAGAAGACCTGGCTAGTTATACTGTATGTCAACTTAAGAAAGTCTTGTATGGACTCAAGCAATTACTATGAGCATTGTCCAAAAAATTTGTAAGAGGTATAATGGTCATGGGATATAAGTAGAGGCAAGGAGATCACACATTATTCATAAGACACTCATCTTCAGGAAAAGTCAGTCTTTCTAGTCTATGTGGATAGCATAACAGTGACAAAAGATGATGATGCGGAGAGCCAATGACTAAAATCAATGCCTAGCTAAAGAGTTCGAGATCAAAATACTTAGAAGGTTGAAATATTTCTTTTGAAGAGATCAAGCTCCGGGTATTGTACCTTTTGGTGGTAATCTGGTAACTTGGAGAACTAAAAAGCAAAATTCCAGCACATAAACTGAATTGTGTGTATGAACTATTATGGATAAAGATCATCATAGAAGATCTGAGGATTAGATGAAATAGACCAATGAGACTCTATTGTACTAATAAGTCTCCTATCAGCAACATGATTGAACGAAACATATTCAGTCAACAAATACTTCGTCAAAGAAAAATTAGAGAATGGACTAATTTGTACACCATTTGTGTCTTCGCATGGTCAGTTGGCTTATGTGGTTAATAAAAGGATGAGTAGCCTAGTGTTTCAGAATATTGTACCATGCTGAAAATGAAGAACAACTATTCACCAGCTTGAGGAGGAATATTGAAAAAGTGAAATCTATATATTTGTTCCTATTTGTAATACAGAGAATTAGACTTATTTAAATATAACCTTATTAAGATAGAATATCCCATAAATCATGAGATTCCAAATAATTAGATTTCCTTTTGTGTAACTATTACGATACTATAAATAAGTGCGTAATCACTTGTAATATTCAAGAAATACAAATTTCTCCACAAGTATCGGAGATAAAGGATCAGGAGAAACTGTAAGCATGCATAAATTACATAAAAGAAAATACTTTGCAGCCAATTAAATTATCATCTATGTTCAAACATTCAAAGAAATGGGGAAAAAAAAGAAGTGGAAGATGTGCAGTAGTTTTTCATGTATGTCAAAATGTTACATTTTATTCTTGATCTGTAGACTTGTATTCTTTTGATCTAACTTGTAAACCCCATCAATGCAGAAATACTTAACTGTTTCTTGATCTACCTGTGTGCCTGAAATTATTGACAATCATAAAAAAATAACAGATTTGAGGACATATTTAAGACTTCAAAGAATTTAATCTTCTGATATTCTATCACCAGTGTTTAAACAAGACTATAATTATCTGGATTCCTTTGTTCTGATAGGGGCATGCTTGATACTGTATATAGAAATTCTCTATTTTGCACTCATAATGGATGGAAAGTATTTTTTTATACAATATATAGTTTCGTACCAGATTTCTGACGATACCATTTTCTTGCAGGCGTTTATAGGACCTTATTGGTCTCTTCGAGCTGCCATGGGCCCAATTTTGGAAACATTAATCTTGCTTGATAGATTGTTATTCTTCCAGGAACAAGAAAGTTTAGTTGAAGCATTCATGTTACCGATTTTTGATCCTGCATTATCACCAAGAAATGTTGCAATAATTGCTACAAAAGTTAATACAGAAATGATCAACTGACCAAGTATAGTGGCTTTTTGCTAAAGAAAAGTCTTTCAATTTACAGTCTTTTATGAAAGCATTGAACCTCTCCATCGATGTGGTCATTCTATTCCTCCCGGCTCTCATGTGGATATCTACAAGCATACAGTAACTTGGATTATTAATATTAGCTTTTCAGTGTATACCATAATTTGTGAAGTTTACTCCTATTGTGATATCTTATCATGCCGTAACCTCTATAAATTTTGGTGATAAATGCATAATAATTCATGATAGTGTAATAACATTTTTTAATAATGGAGTGATTATCATACTACAAGTATGGATAACTGGATTTCTGATAGGATGTTACAGATAAAAGTTTGTTTCATGATTATTTGGAATAAATTAAGAATTTTGTGAATTCATTTGAAAATTCACATTTAATTCAACTAGAACATAGTGAAATCTTGTTCAAAATAATAAACGTTGAGTAGCAAAATCTGAAATAATGCATTTCAAATATCACAAAAGTATCATTGTGTTACGACTCCTTCGAAGTTTTTTGTTTCTCATAAAAGTATCCTTTTCTTTTGAAGGAAGGAATTAAGAAAATCCGAGATTGAATAAAGCTCTATCTCCATAGGAAAGAGCTGTAGACATAGAGTAGTATATCATTTATAGATCAGCTAAGAATAGTAAGTAATTTTTACAGGCAAAGGTCCAATAAGATTAATTCATTTTAGGTGAAGTTTGCGGTAGACAGGTGGATCTGCTTACATCTAAGGATGTGTTTGATTTGATTTTCATTTCACTCCATCTGAAATCTTTTACTTATTGATTAACATGTTTTTTTCAATATGAATTTTTGTGATTGAATTTTGCTTTTACATGCGCAGCATGTAGACGGGAACTGTGATAAAGAAAGCTGGAGGAGCTACTTGTCATTTCTGGTATGGCTGCTGGAATGAATTACAAAGTTGATTTTTCCCTTTCTGGGTTCTTGATTCTTCCACGATGGTGATAGGGATGTGGCTTTATATGCATAATGGCATGAAAAACCTTTGCTGTCAGTGAAAAGAGTCCCATTAAACCTTGTCCCAGTACAGACAAAGTACAGTTCAACAGAAGACTCTACTTTGTATGGTTTCAAATATGTACTCTTTCGCTCTCAATCCACTTTGCTTTCTCCTCTAAAGTGACTCATGATTGTTCATGTTTACACCATTTTTTGTTTAAGATTAACTCATCCATGTTTACACCACAAGACTCTACTTAGAGCTTAGTTTCGTTTTCATATAGAGTGATGTGCTTATCGTTTTTGAAATTATTGGGGAACATAGACTGCAACCAGTGACTTGAATTTTGACTGAGTTTGCAGATAAGGTTCCCTTCTAATTCCTTTCATGGATCACTAGGAATCTAAACCTTTCTAAATACCATTATTGATTTCTTCTGTTGACTGAGCTTGCGTATACTATCTGCTTAATTTCCCAGAAGTAGTTAGTTTATTACATTTCCAAACTTTCAATTGTCACCACCTGCATATCCTTTACATGTCAATATACCTACCCGGCACGGTATATGAAAAAGGGATATGGTTTAGAAATTTTTTGGTGATTTTTTATTTTTTTTGTACATATTTATAGAGTGAAGCAACACCATTCAATCAGGTCTCTGGGATATACTTCGATTAGCAATAAAATACATACATCAAACTAAAAATCAGTAGGTCTAGCGGATGCAGGCACCGTGTTGGCACTCACCAAATTGTCCGAATTGGTCCAGAATCTTGCTTTTCCCAGAAAAATTTTGAAGGAATTTCGAATCACTTTTGTTAACACACCATCGGCAAGGGTGATGGGCGAGCCAGGGAGGAGTCGAACTTTGTTGCGGAGGTCCGAAGAAGGGCGAAGAGATCAAGTTTTAGTCAAAATACTCTTAATTTGATCATTACCGATTTATTTTCAAGCAAAATAATATCAATTAATATATTTTGTATGAGCATTAGATGTTAGTTTGACCTTTACAAATGTTTTTGATTTAA
Source organism: Carica papaya (assembly GCF_000150535.2). The sequence continues at coordinate 592,786 of NW_019014682.1, read as the reverse complement.
TCTGAATTAAAAAAAAAATTGAACTGAATATAAATATTTAATAATACTAAAGTCAAAATACATTGGTGTTCGATCTTTAGTTCAAGTTGAGAAATAAAAATTTTATTGTCGTCTTATTCGATTAGATCTCTTAATCAAATCGAATAAAATAAAATAAATTTAATTAATTTCTTTAATTATAAATTTAATACGTAATTTTATTAAAGAATATTTTCATCAGCGAATTATTATATTTGATTCACAATTATTTTGATGAATCAATTACTACTGTGAATGAGTTTGAAGATGTGAAAATAGACAAATGAATGCTCATTTATTTCTGGGTTATAGCTGGTGATATAAATAATATTTAATTTTGTTTATGTATATATATAGATATATTGATACAGACACCAGTTGATGACGTGGCTAATAATTGATGAAGGCATATAAAAATGGAAGAATACTAGTTTTGGAATTTAATCAGTTGAAGATAAAAGAGGAACGAAACCTAAAACTACACCTCAAATATCAAACACTAATTTACAAAATCATTAAATATTAATTCACACATCAACTTCATGATTAGTTTGTAGTCATCACTCATTTACGTGCCCCGTTTAAAAGAGTCTCCTATCTTACAAATAATCCATTATATACATACATATATATATATATATACACACACTTATCCATAAAGACAATTTTTTTTTTATTGTCTATTTATATACCCAAATCACTATTATAAATATATATTTATTTATTTATGAAAATATCTTTATCATTTTTCAGAAAAATTAAAACTTTAATTTTTTTAAAAGAATTATTATGTACTTAAAAAAGATAAAATAATTTAATAATATCACGAATTTGATATATAGTTCGAATTTGAAACAAAAAAAAAAAAGAGTAAATTAAAAATCTTTTATATATTTTCTTTCTTGAATGCATGATTAAATATAAACTGTAAAACACGAAGTTGTAATTATCTGAAATAATAATCCTACCCTTCTTTATTATTTATTCACGAAACTTTAACCCTAATTTGTTATAATGAAAAATATAACGTTATATTTCTTAATTTAGTATTGGTAATTTATAAATAGATATGATAAATATAATGGATACTAATTGAATTTTATTTTTATAATTTTTTAATAAATATTTAAAACCAACAAAACATAGAGTCTATCGACTTATCTGCAATTACATAGCATCTAAACATAATTACATACATGTAAATGTATACGTTATGAATACTGGTTCCATAGAGCAGTAGTGGGCATAGCCACTTCGGACAAGAAGCTGTCTGAACTTGCAGCTTCCGCCATGCTTGGCGATGTTTTGATATTGTTGGTAAGCTGATTCAAAACAGCTTTTATGAAGTTGTTATCAGAGCTGGAAAGATGATGATCGTGGCGATCTTCGTGATGATGATGGTCTGCAGTGACTGGAAGTAATTGGTTGGTAAAATTAGGGTTTTGGGAGAAAATGGAGAAGCAGGGCACTTGCTCATGATCATGATGTTGATGATGATGATCATGATGTAAGTTTGGTTGAGTTTGATCAAATGTGATGTAAGAATCCATTAATGGCGGAAGAGACGAAGAACAGCCTGTATCATCGAACCAGTTGCTTTTCATATTTCCAACATTTTCTCTTTTCTTGTAGAACACACGACACAGCACCCAATCTTCTTCATTCTAATTCCACAAAAATAAATAAATAATTTGTCAAATATTTTTCATCATATAATATATATATATATATGTTTTAATTTCTAACGTACAAAAACTTTATTTTTATATATAAATATACTAAATGAATATTTCCATTTACATCATAATAACAAAAGTCAGAAAAGAATTTGCAATTAATGATTTATTTATTAATGGAGATTAGGTATTTCTGATCATTTGCATCATCAACAGTGTTCCTAAATTTTGGGGTAGGCAAATTTTTCATTTTGACCTAACAACCATTTAATATGTATATATACATACATATGTGTGTGGATATATACATATATATTCATTTTTATATAAACTAATAGGACCCAATTTAGGTCATGACAGATATCATGTTGGGTTTACACAATACGTCATGTTACTGTAGTAATATGACATACAAAATGCTTATGTATATATATATATATATATATATATATAAACACTAAAAGGACCCAATTTAGGTCATGAAAGATATCATGTTGGGTTTATATAATATGTAATGTTACTGTAGTAATAGAGTATATATGTAGACTTTATATATATATGTGTGTGTGTGTGTGTGAAAGATGAAAAGACTTTTTGGAAATCAATCAGTCAAGACATTGACAAATATATTTATATATATATATATATCTATTATATATATGGTTATGATCATAAATAGTAGTGAATTAATAATTGCAAGATATCCTACCCTCATGATTCATGCGAAAGATTTGAGATCTTGAAAATATTCTAATTAATAAAAAAACAAATGCTTATATATATATATATATATATATATATATATAGGGTGTATACATACATATATATATAGAATATAATATTGAAGCGTACCTTAGGGGTGTGGGGTCCTTCGATTCTGAACTCATGCATGACCCAATCAGTTTTAGTTCCCTTTGGAGCTCTGCCTTGGTAAAACACCAAAGTCTTTCTCATCCCTACAAGTGTGGCCTTGCGCAGGACTGCCCTGTCCTTCCCTGTGGCTTTCCAGTAGCCCGACGCCGTCGCCCGGTTTGTTCTGGCTCCGGTCGCATATTTCCTGTCACGTTGACTGTAGAAATACCATTCTTTCCCTCCCACACATCCAGTTTCTAACCATACATCAACATATACATATATTATATATACATACATACATACATATACCTATATCAATCACAACTTATAATACATAAATATGTCATGTTTAATTCATTTATTCAAATTTTGAATATTCCAACTCTTAATCTTTACTAAATTTAATCCGATTTCGAATTTTTAAACACTCTTACTTCAAGTTCACTAAATTGTATATATATATATTTTAATATTATTTACGTATGCATAATATCAATCAATTAAGAATGTAATATTCTAGAATAATACTAATACAAAACATGATAAAAATTACTCCAATAAATTTGCCAAATTATATTTAAAAACTTGATTAATGATTTGGTAGATTAAAAAAAAAAAATTAATATTTGGAAAGAAATTATAATCAAATGAAAATAAGAAAATAGTTTGTGGGACCCAAAAATTATGTGGTTAAGGAGTCAATTCCAATAAAGAATTATTGAAGGCCACCCACATTACATAGTGATAATCAACTTTTGTTTTCATTTATTTGCTTCTCTTGCAAGGGTGGCAATTTTTGTCACACAAAATTAAATTAAATTAAATTAATTAATTAATTAATTATTCAAATATTTCTAATAATATCTTAGTTTGAATTTAAAAAAATATATATATATTTTTGTTAGTCAAATTTATTATTTTTAATTCATAAAATTCTTTTAAAATATAATTTGCTTTGTAAATAAATTAAAGAGTAAGTGAAAAGGAAGGAAAGAGTTAAAAAGATAACGTGATAAGAGTGAAGGTTAGATTAGTATAATTAAGATTATGATTAATTTTAATTAATTACTCTATAATTTTAAATTATTAAAAATTACGTTACTTTCTAATATAAAAACTAATATATTTAAGTACTAAAATCAAAATTAATGAAAAAATTGTATTAATCGTTAATTAAAAACACAAAATTATGTTTTATTTAATTAATTAAATATTTTAGTACAATTATAATTTAGTAATTTCGTAAATTTAATATAAAATTTGGTTTTTTTTTTTATTTTATTTATAAAACCTAAAGTAATGGAGAGGCACACGTGTGTGGTTGAATTATTTTTTTCTAAATCATTGTCAAAGCTTTTGGTTGGCCCAACTCTGTCAGTTTCTCCTAAAAGCAATTGAATGATACAATATATACATTATACTATTACTGTGTGTATACATATATATATATATGTATGTTTGTATGTGTGTGTGTATATATATATGGAAGATAATCAAAGGGTATTCTGTTCTCATTCCAAATTGGATTTTTTTTTTTTAAAATGGGGTTCGGTTTAAGTTTATCTAATCTCATCCAATCTGATGTGTATATAATTGTATTTTAGCTATAATATATATATATATATATATATATATATATATACAAATTGTAAATTTTCATAATAGATAAAGTGTGAAAGGAATATATCAAATATCTAAGGGGGAATATAAATAATACTATTTATTATATTTGAATTTGAGTTGAGTTCCAACATTAAAATATTTAATTTGTGTTCAAATCCAAGATGGAAAAAATATATTTTCAAAAACCCATTTTTATAATTTGTAAATACCAATATTGATACATATAAATTCAAACCCATAAATGTTGAAACATAATTTAATACTATTTTTAGAGATATATTAATATATATATATATATATATATATAAATTTGTACATTCTGATTGTTATAAAAATATTAGTAATAAATTTAATTATAAGTATAACTAAATATTAATCAATTTATTCACTAAAATTACGACAAAATTATTAAATTAATTTTTCGATTATTATTCTAACATTTTCATCTTTAATTCAAAATAATTAAATTATTTTTAATCCACCTTAAAAATCGTAAGAGACTAAATCATAACGAGTAATAAATTTTAACAACTGATTTCATCATTCGCGCATATATTATATATTATAATATGCGATATATATATGTGTGTGTGTGTGTGTGTGTGTGTGTGATATTTGTAAAGAAAAATAGAGGAGGAAGAAGAAGGGATATAGATATAATGGATATAAAAGTAAAAGAAATACCAGGAATGTCCCAAGGTTCGCAGCTGTTGAGATCAACGTCGATGAAGAAATCGAAGGAAGTCCGGCGAGTCACCTTCTTCATCAAGTAGTCGCAGACGAGTTCTTCGTCCTTCGGATGAAACCTAAACCCCGCCGGCAACTTCGATTCCACCATACTTATCTTGCTCATCATCTTCTTCTTCGATTAATTGCAGAGGAATAATTGTGTTTTTATTTAATTAGTTAGGATTTTAGTAGAGAAGCCAAGTTGGAGAACTAGAGGGTATACGTATTTACTACACGCACGAGCACATATGTATACATATTTGAAAAACACCAGAGGTGGTGTGTGTGTGTGTGTGTATATATATATATATCAGAATACTAGAGGGTGAATATACATATCTCAATTAGTTAGGATTTTAGGAGAGGAGCCAGGTGTGAGAGCGTTAGAGGGTGTATCTCTATATATATATATATATTTAAAATACTAGAGGGTATGCATATACATGTACATATACCTATATAAATATATATATATATATATATTATAAAGACAATTTGAGAGTAAAAGGTCAACTCAGCACACCACCAAATTCTCTCCTCTACAGCCACTCGCTTAGTTACTGCCAACTTTGCTCACGTTTCCCTCTCTTTTTCTACACTCCTATTTATTCTATGTATCTATACATCTACCTTCTTTTACACGTCACTAATTTAATTATAATTTATGTAAATTGAAATTCAAATATATATTTCAATGCAATTCCTCTCGTAGGCACCATTCATATATAAA
>NW_019014682.1:271431-295674 GCF_000150535.2 Carica papaya | reverse complement strand
CCCAGAACCCACACTTAATCAGCTTTACATATAATTCTCTCTCTGAGAACCTAAAAAATCTGAGTTAGATGGTGAGCGTGTTCCTTTCTATTTTTTGAATAGATCAGGATTTCATCGATAAATATAATGACAAACTGATCCAGAAATTGTTTAAAAACCCTATTAATCAAAGCCATAAAGATGACTGATGTGTTAGATAGTCCAAATGGCATGACCAAGAACTCATAATGTCCGTACCTGGTTCAAAAAACTGTTTTGAGAATGTCTTGTACTTTAATCTTTACCTGATGATAATTTGAACGCAGATATATTTTGGAGAAGACCTGAACACCCTACAACTGATCAACAAGGTCATCGATTTTAGGGAGGGGGTAGTTATTCTTGATCGTGACCCTGTTCAGTCCTTGGTAGTCAATATATAAACTTAACTTCCCATCTTTCTTCCTCATAAATGTGACTTCGGCACCCCAATGGGACACACTATGTCGGATGAATCCACTATCCTACAATTCATTGATCTATTTTTTTAACTCCTACATCTCAACACGACTCATGCGATAATGGGCAACCGAAATAGGCTGGGTATTTGGTTAAAGATCTATGGTGAATTCAACTTCTCTGTCTACTGGCAATTCAGGTAGTTCATCCGAGAATACATCCGAAAAGTCTCGAACTACTGGAATCTCTCGAATACAAATTTCTTTCTTAGGTTTGTCTAGTTAGAGAAAACAACCGAGTTAAAGTACTTAATAATAAGAAAAATTACCATGAGGGAATAATGTTTAAAGAATTTTATTAATTTATAAATGACTCTTTATTAGGAGGGTTGAATACAAGTTTATTATGAAAATAATCTACAGTGGCGTGATACACCGCTAGCTAGTTCATTCCTATGATTATATTAAAGTCCCCCGTGTCAATCTCTATTTGGTCCACACTCAATTTTTTATCTGCTATATCTATAATATAGGCTTTGTATATAACCTCCCCTAGTAGTGTCATACTCCCAAGAGTAGACACAAATAACACAGAATCAAGTCTTTCAGGCAATACATTCAAGTTTGATGCAAAAGCATGTGAAATAAATAAATGTGAGGCACCAGTATCAATCAAAACATGTGTAAGATGATTACAGATAGTGTACATACCCTTTATTACGTCCGGGTTGGCTTCTACATCTTGTTGAGTGAGGTTGTAAAGCCTGCTCTGAATAGGAGTCTAACCTAGTTCTAATTCCTCGGTCACTCCCTCGTGTAATGCTGGGCACTCCCACATATACGGCAAGTATTATTGATGCGATAGCAGGGTCGATCCCCATGATCTTTGCCACAGTGCTAGCAAGTCCTACCGCGTCCTATTGTTGAAATCTGAGGAAGAGCCTGAGTCATTGACCTAAGTCTCTTGTTCTGCTGAACAGGTGCAGTAGGTGCTGGTTTGCAGTTGTGAAACCGAGGGCCTGAGGTTCCCTACTGCTGGAGAAGAAGTGCGAAGGTTCCTCTTCACTGGTTGTGCATTGGCTAGAACGGCCGAGTAAGTACTGAGCTTGAATACATACAACTACTGTATAATCTCAAGATAGAGACCTCACTCAAACTTTCTTACCTTTCTGCCTTCATCCATCATGCTTTTAGGGGAATACCGACCCAACTCTAGGAACTTTTAAGCATATTCTGATACAATTATATCACCCTGGACCAGATGTGCAAACTTTATTTCTTTAAGATGTCGAAGATTCTCTAGAAGGTACTCTGCATTAAAGCCATCAAGAATTGTTTCCAAGTGACTGGAACGGGCATGGTGGCCTGCTTGAGTTACCACCAACAACTTGCCTCTCCTACTAGCATGGAGATGGCAAGTATGACTCTCTGTTCGAAAATCACCCCAAGAGTCGTGAAGGCCTTCTCCATCTCAGTTAATCAGTACTCGGCCTCTTCGAAGGAGGATGCTCCTGTAAAAGTAGATGGATTTAGTCTTTTATACCTCTCAATATAGTCTGAGTCCATCACGAGAGGAATTGGGTCTCGTGGAAGAAGGACTAGATTGTGCTGAGGATGGACTGAATGACCCTGTGGTAGTACTGGATGATACGGTGGAGGTACCGGATTGTGCTGTGGTAGTGCTGGGTGATGCAGTTAGGGCACTGGGCTATACTATGGTGGTGTTGGGTGATGTAGTTGGGGCACCAGACCATACTATGGTGGTGTCGGATGGTATTGTGGAGGAGCAGGGTCGTACCGGAGTGGCTCAGGATCCTCTCGCTGCAGGAGTGGCTCAACTGGTGGTAGCGGGGAAGGGTCAGGTAGCTCCCTCCTTTCCTCCCGGGCCTGCTGGGCAACGATGAGTCTCTCCAGCATTTTAAATAATCGGTCAACATCTTCTTAAAGTGAACCTTCCCAGGCTGCTCGATTTAGTGGGGTCTTTCTCTCCTCATTTATCTGTACCTGCATTTTACAAGGAATGGTTGAGTAATAATTTATTTTTTTTTATGTTTCTTAGGGTTTTGTGTAAGAAATGATTTCGAGAAACGCGACTCTGATACCAACTATAACGACTTGAAATATAAAAAGAAATAAATTATAAATTGAATACGGAAGCAAAATAATAAAGTTAGGGTTTATATTCCTTATAAAATAATTTAGAATACCCAATAGGGCTATAGGAATGACCCTTCTAAAACAACAAACGAAAAATCAAAGAAATAATTGGAAAGTAAACAACTGAGCTTCCTATATGCAACCCACTCGTGGATCAGGATCTGGATCTTGGTCCTCTTGATCTGAAATAGTTAATGAAAGAGTGAGCTACACTAACTCAGTAAGAATTGTACGTCACTCACCAATACATAAATGAAGGTTGGTAAAAATCATAAAAACAACTAATGAAGCTCTTAATTTAGGTAAATTCATTTATCATAAATAAAATTATTTATTAGATACTTATCGTAGCGAGATTTTCAAAACCGACCTATAGAGACAATAACACAAACAATATCATAATCTTATTTTTAATTAGCCAGAAAAATAATTTTTCCTTTTTATCTGCCTACTGGTATCTATGGAGGTCCATAGGGATGTCCCCACTACGCGTGAACCCTTATTTAATATTGTTAACTAACCGGTCGTCCCCATACTTCGTCCGGTATGAACACCAAAAATAATATCCCTCAATACCCCGTCCGATATGAGGGTGAAGCGGGCTGTCTTCATACCCCGTCCGGTATGAGCGTAAAAATACCATCTCTTAATACCCCGTCCAATATGAGGGTGAAACGGATCGTCTCCATACTCCATTCGATATGAGTATCAAAATACCAATATTCGATATTCTGTTCGGTATGAGGCAACTTTCACAGTAGGGTTCTCTATGTACCCGGTCCATCCACCATCTCCCAGAATATCTAGTAAGACTACAATTCATTCATTCACTTAATCAAGCAATTTTCCGTTTACATTTAATTCTCAGTTTCATAATTTAACTATAAATCACATAAATAAGCAATACATGCATCAAGGAAACATAACCGAATCATCTCACCAATTCCAGCGTATTATCATGCATTTAAAACTGTAAAATCAAACAAAAAACTAAAATATGACAAGTAGTAATAAATAACTGGTTCCGGCTCCATTAGTAACCTGTAATTAATCATCTGTATTTTTTAAATTACGCAAAATATCGCATTATTTATAATTAAACTTCAATTTCATAACAGGGAATAAGGTGAGGGCTTCTTACTCGAATCGATATTCGAAACACTAAACTTTCAACAGCGCCTACTAGTGGTCCTCGGGTTTTTTGAATTTTATTCGGAGATTAAAACACGCTTCAAGTACCTAAAAATACCCCAAAAAATTCAAAATCGGTGTTAAAAACTTTTTTCGGCAAATTTCAGAATTCTGGCACGACGGTGATTTGCCTCGGACTGGCTGTTTTCATCTAGTTTTGGCCGATTTCGATCTATTTTTTATTTATCCCTAAAAAAAAATACGTTAAGGGGCCTTGGTTGGCCGAAAAAAGTCGAAAAATAAAAACTCACTGGTGGCGAAATTTTTCAGTGCGGCGGCTCTACCGGCTCACCTTCACAGTTGGGCATTTTTCTTCGATCAACTTGTAGAAAACAGAATGGTGATTACAATGGTGGAAAAATCGCATGAAACAGGAATCGGGAAGGGGCTCATCGGAGGCAATTTTTTATTTTTCCCATGTTGGCACCGCCAAGCTTTACTTGTAATTTTCAACTCTTCCACCAGTCCTTTTGCTCTGATTTGGTCATGAGGGTGTTCAGAACTAAATTTTGAGCGAATGAAAAAAGTTTTACCTTTTTTGGCAGTCGGAGGTGGCTCCGGCGTGGCGGCGGACGGCGGGTGGCTCCTTTCTTCGGTGACTGGTTCTTTTTTTCCGACGGAGGGCTGGCGACTAGGGTTAGGGTTCAGTGTGAAGTGAGGTATTTATATCCGTCTCCCCTTAATCTAGGTCGTCCATTGCATTTAATATCGATCGTCCGATCGCGTTTAAATAGGAAATGAATATGGACTGTTCATCATGATTTGATTTGGACCGTACAATCATATTTAAAGAGAGAACGAATCTAGACCGTTCATCACGTTTAATCGTGACCATCTGATAGCGCCTGAGAAGGGAACGGATCTAGACTGTCCACGCGCGCGAGACCAAATTCGGACCATCCGATCGCAAGCACGCGGATTGCCAGCGTAGCCTCCCGCGTGGCACCAAGTTAGTGTGACTTGCCATGCGGCGCGCTCTGGTTCGTCGGGGCTGCTGACTTGACGGTCCTATGTGACACATTTTTCTTAAATTATATTTTGACCTCCAGTTTTCGATTTTTCTTTCAAAAAGATCCCTAAAATCCAAATGTTCACCACTTTTCTCAAAAAAAATTTTAATTTCATCCTCCACCTATTTTTTTCCTAATTTTTACATTAAATAAAAATTCATAAATTTAAAAATTATATTTTATACATTAATTTTAAAATTTTAAAATTAATTCCAGATATTACAAATTTTCTTTTATTAAAATGTGATGAATTCAATAAAAAAGACGTCCGCATCAGATTTTCTTACATTTGGTATCAAGTAAAAAGATCTCATCTTTATTCTTGAGCTATTTTTGAATCATCAAATATGTTTATCCTTTCATATCCACTCTTAGAGATAGAATTTTTTAAGGTACTTTTTTTTTTTTTACTATTGTTCATCTACTTATTCTCTAATAAGATTTTTCAATAGAAGTTAAAATAAAAATAATACATTTCTTTGAATATTTTAAATCTCCATCTCTTTCGATTTGTAAATAGTGTAAGGATCATAACTACACGCATTACCATGATAAACATGTGATAATAATAAGAATATCATGATAAGGCATACTAGAAATAACTAATTAAGGTACATCATAGGATGAGTGTCTAATATGTCACTACCCGTAAAATTTACATGACTTAGAATCTCAAAAGAAATGTTACTAAATATACTTCACTTTATATAGCATATGATTCCGCTTTCAATCGAATTAATAACGACTCTAAAATTTTTAAATTTATAATTTTGTGGAGTTTAGTCCTGCACCGCCTAATTGTAACAAAGAAGAATGTGATATTAAGAATATATATAATGAAATAGATGTTTCCATATAACAATTTGCAGATTTGATTAAAAAATAGTTGAGAAACAATAGTAAAATGTCCTTAATGAGAACATTTGTAACAAATGGTGTAATTATTGCACAAAATGAGTGAACTAGTGAGAAGTTGTGAGCATGATAGATATTGCTTTCTTAATAGTTCTTGTAAATTCCTAAGAATCCATAACTCTTTGATAAGTTAAAAAATATTTAGTATTCAAGCAATAATTGATGTCAATAAACATATTTTTAAGCCTAGAGCTTACTTGATAATTTTTATGTTTAAATTTGAATATTTTTGTTGGAAGTTTATGAAATAGATGATGTATATATTATATGGAGGGTATGTATATTTGAGGTAATTGATTAATCTCTCTTAACAAAATGTTAATTAATGAATAATATATGAACTAAATTGATATTTTTTAAAAAATAAGTTTTATTTTTTATGCAAAAGTTGACTACATTTAGAGAATGCATGGTCATTATAGAGAAAGGTTGCAGAGATGGCTGACAGTTTTGGTGGAAGATGCCATCAGCTCCACCACATTCCCTGAGCTTACTATAGCAAATTTGATGGATTGGATCTGATGACAAGAGGGACTTTTTTCCCATTCCATATTTATCAACCTTGTCCACCTCAAGGGTCGATCTAAATAAAAAAGCCAAGATTAGAGCTTCACTCCGAAGTTAACTGGAGATGGCAAATAAGCAAGAACCATAATCTATCATATTACATGAAACCATAGAAAGCATACATACTACCAAAAGAGATTACCTACTAGGAGCAAGTGAATAAATTTTTGGGGAAGACCATTAATTTCCTCAAGTTTAGAAATGAGTTTTAAAATAGGAAAATTTCCTATAGTAAGAAGAAAATCCCTCGAATGGGAGAATAGCCTTTGATGAGAGAAAATTCTCTTAAATGGAATAAAACACCCCAAGTAAGTGGATCTTGGAAGAGTCCCCTTATATAATTAGATAATTATTATAATATTTAAAAAGTTTGAAGGGATAAGAAACTTCTCTCACCCTTGAGGCCAACTACCTTCACCTTAAGAAGTGTTTAGTTCTTGGACAATGTTGATATGTTCCCAATCATTCCTTTTGAACAATGTGATAATGTGTTCAAAGAGGTAATTCGAGTTATAATTTGAGGACTTCTTTAGATGCACTTTCGAATCAATACAAGACGTTTGGGCTTAAGCATTTGCTGCCATACATTTGCTTATGACAATTATGCTATCTAGTCTATTGTTGAATCATGTTTTTCAAGTTTTCTTCATATATGTTTACTGATACACCAGTTTTTCTTTATAGTCATTTATGATGATTCTTATCGTTCCTAACTAACTATATCCAATCACCCAACTAATTCCTAATTTGCATAAGGATATTAAATGTAAGATTACAATTAGTAATATAAGTTATAAATTTGTTACGTTGTGAAATAAAGGACCAAGGAGTTTGTTATTCCCAATAACGTCATGGTTTGCATCAAAATCATGACATAATAGAGAGTTTAGAGATCTGGACAATTCTTTCATTTTAGAGAGCTTTGACGCCACCTATTTACTTGATTTACTTATCACATGAATATTATTCGAGCTTTCATCATGGAGGATATTCTCCCAAGTTGAGAAATCTTTTAGTCTCCTATTTCTCCAACCTGTGTTTTTGCAAATACTTAGGTTCTTAATGCTTCAATATTGCTATTTTCAGTAATAACCACTATTGAGATGTTTTTGTCAGTTGGTAATTTACCTCTAATTGATTCTTTATGAGATGGAAGAGCCTTTCTAAATTCGCTAGAGATTATGGAGGAAAGAAATCTTAAAATACTTAGACTTAAAAGGAATTTTCTTTTTGGAAAATTAAATAATTATTTGGTACTTTGATAAAATATAGAATTTCTTGTGAAACTTGTTTGAGAAGAACGATTACCCTAACCGTTCCAAATCCTTACTAAGATGCCATATAGGAGTTTTAAATGCTACTTCAAAAACACTTAAGCATTAAATCATCATATGCTTGATGAACAGAAAACTTTTGCATCAAATGATGAGAGTATGCCTAGTTAAAACTCTTCTTTCTAAAAGTCTTTATCCATCCTAAATTAAATTTTCGTGGGAGAAGAAGATATCCTACGGATATGTTTTAACCACAAGTCATTTATAATGTAATAATAACTCAAAATATAATTCTCTTATACCAAAAGGTAACCAAAAAATGATGCAATACACCCATATAAACTTTCAAAGTAAACACTATTCAGACTGGCACAGCGGAAGTGTGGTATGGATCTATAAACCACCACACATGAAAGATTTCTCTATAAACCATCTAAGAATCACTATAAGTGAACTAAGCATGATAGAAACCCTATGATCAACCTTACTACTACTACAAATTGGCTCCAATACGAGAGTACCCGATCTCTATACTCTCTCATCTAGAAAAGATCTTAAATTTTGTCAACCATTGATAGAGGTATACTCAGTGAAGATGGTCAGAATTAACCCAACCAAACCTTCATTAGCCATTAGTTGTGACGATATTTTCTAATAACAAAATGATTAGTGTGAATAACCCTCACATAGTGTTTGTTTATTCTTAAATTAGAATATAAAATTTGTACATTATAAAAATATATCAAAATAGATCTTCAAGGTATACACTTTCAGATTAAAATTTAAACACATGAATAAATATTTTTCAAGTCAACAAAGACTAAATGAGAATACGACAGACCCACGAGTCATATCTTAGTGCCACGCCAAAGAATAATCACTTGCAACATTGGGAAGCGAAGTTGGAGTACTTAACCATAAAGGAATGTAATAGGTAGATAATATAATCAAATTTAGCTAGGCTATTATATGACCCCTCTATCAAAGACTCCTAATAATTTTTAGTAAGAAATAGAAACTTCATAATCATTTACTTAAAAGGGCTTTAAGAAACATTCGATCAAGTACTGAGGTGCCTTGGGAATCATTAAAACCTTGAGGGGGTAGAAGTGCAGTTTGACTCAATTAAGAGTAACTTAGTTAGGCACCAGATGTATTGAGTAACGAGGAGGAAGTTTCGGTACCAAAACATTTTTAAAATTTCAAAAGGCAATTTTTGAAAATCAAAAAACAAATGAACCTTCTACTAAATGAATTCTTAATGATTATTAATGATAGCCATCCATTCTATAACTCACTATGTTTATTCTAAATGGGTTTAGGAATAAATTGATCAAGTATTGATGTATAGGAATCAGTCAGTCTTTGATTGATTGAATTAGAAGAATAATACGATGTAGTTAGGGGATAATTCACGTGGATATCAAGTCATCGGAATAAAAAGTAAAAATTCTTGAAAACTATAACACCTTACAAATTCACAAGGCAGGATTTGGAGGTTATGAAGTCCTAAGTTCTTAGGAATGACGCAAATGTCTCAGTATTAATACCTTACATTCAATCTAATAGGTGGTATATTTCAAATAACCATATATTGAGTTCTCAAAAGTTGAAAAACGATAGTTTACTTTAAACATGTGAAATTGGAAAACGTTAGTGAACTTCGAGGATCATTGTAGCACTAGATGGCATTCTTTATTGCTAGAGTAAATGTTCAAAAATAATAATAATAAATAAATATTAAATTTATATGATAAATTCTTAGCAACTGCACCTTATGTATGGGAGTTAGAAAAGAATTGACTATGAACTAAAGAGATCCAACCAATAAAAACATTATAACAAAACCATTAGGTTAAAGAGAAAACATGAAAACGAGTAAGGATGTCTTCAAACCACCTGGTCATGGCAAATTTGGAGGACTAAATTTATTTTAAAGGGGGGGAGGAGGGGAGAGAGATTGTAACAACCCAGCCCGAGTGAAACAAACCCAACCCGTCTACTTCTTAGAAGTCAGAAAATCTAAAACGATGTCGTTTTGAAAAACTCAAAAAAACGACATCATTTTGATATGAAGGAAAAATGGAAGTAGGTGAAACGACGTCATTTTGAGAGCATCAAAATGACATTGTTTTAGTGACAGAAAAAGAAAAAAAAAAATATTAGGGAAATAGAGGCGTGTACACCTCTGGCCACCGAAGAAGACGAGGTAAAAGTCAGAACCTGCACACCAAAGAAGAAGGAAGAAGAGGTGAGCAAGGCTCTTCATCCTCTCGTCTATTAAAGGAAAAAAGGAAAAAATCAGAAATGAGAGAAAAATCAGAGAGAGAAAAAGGATTGTGCGAAGAGAGAGAAAAAGACCTGTGAGTGGGAGTCGTGGCTGCCACCGACCTGCGCAACTCTCCTCGTGACAAGCAGAAGACTCGAGACGATCCTACAACCTGTGCAATTGGAAACCTAATTGTGAGTGATGGTTACGGCCGACTTCTTATCATAATATAACTGCATAAGATTTTCCCATTTGATTCTAATTTCTTCCAAAATTCCTTTTATTCATAATAATTAGATACTTTTTGTGTCATTTACTGAAACTCTGATTCTGCACTTGATCTTGCAACTGTTGTTTGTTTCTAACTTCTCTAGGTGACTAAGTTGTCTCCAAGGAAAATACAGTAGTCTGTAGCAAATCTCTTGTTTATACTTGATCTTGCATAATCTATATCAGTATAATTTTTAGAAGCAATTTGTTATTCTTTCTGAAGTTAATTTACTTTCTCTTCTACTTCAACTTGTTTCTTCTTACTGCCCAACCACTTCCAAGCTCAAAGATTGTAAACTATTGGACACCAAAGTAATAAATGATTATAAATCACTACTTTTTGAGTTTTAACTTATGAACTTAAGAAATGTTGTAATTGAATTTAAATTCTTTAATTAGTTTGGTGTAAATATATCTTATGTAAAAGGTGAGAACTGTGATTTTATAAGACTTAACAAATGAGAGGATTTTTGGGGTGTATTTTAGCTATTGAAATGCATATTTTTTTGTCAATTCCTAAGTTGTAAAAATATCATATACATTTTATAAACAAAGCCANNNNGATCATATACTATTCACTTTAAGGAACTAACATGGTTATGAGTATAGCTAGGGGTGAGAAATATTTGGTCCTTCATATTTTCAAGTGTTTCCAAGAGTGCATTGTACATGACATGATGTGTTGTGCTCTTCCAGTTGTTGGATCTTACCTTTGTCAGTGCTATTTTTAGGGTGGATACACTATGAAGCAGAAAAGATATTATTTCTAAAGTTTTCGCCTACGCCTCTGAATTCATTCATGTTGTCGTCAGTCACCACGTCCCGATAACAGAGTTTTAAATTTGAAATCCTATTAGAGATAAATTATGGTATTGAATGTAAACAAGTCATTTCTTTAAAACAATGGTTGTACTTTAATTGATAACAAATTACTCTAAAAGTAGTTACGTAATCTTCATCTATTTATCATTTATAATTTATTACTTTGTTAATGTTTTTTGCTTTCACTCGTAATAATTTTCTTAATAATATACCATAATACCTAAACATCTATTTGCTTTGAAATACTGATCTCTGTAAAGAGTATTTGAATGCAAAACATTCAAATAACATGTATCAATCTTTGCATTTATATTAATAAGAGATTTTGTCCCTAAGTATGTCTTCACTTAGTAAGTAAAGAAATTATTTAAAGAAAATCTCTCATTTGATATTCAACATTTATTATAAAGAATTGTTGCTCATAATGTATATAAACTATTAACATATACTAATCATGGTTCAGATTGTATTACGATTTAAAGATACATAATTTTAATTACTTGCTTAGGTCTCTTCTTGTTTGGTTCTTTTGATGATGTCGCCACTTCAGTGCAATTGGATTTTATTCCTTTGACATCATGTTTATACAGAGATTTTAGATGTTGTTTATATGAGTAACTTGGTTGAGCTACAATAGCTTCTTCAAGTGCATTGTCCATATCATCTGACATGCCATTGAAGCACACATTCCACTTATGTAGTTGCAGACTTAAATTAACCAAAACAAGGTCTTTCAGGTGCTTTTCCTCATCTGGGTTTCTTTTATTCGCTAAAAAATCTTCAATTAAATTCGTTCTTGGTTTATATCTTGTAACATCATCACAAGTTTGGCTCAAAACTCTAATGGCAAACTTTACAAGTCAGGCCATTATGTTCTATGATCATACCACCACTTGACTGTAGCAATCATCAAATGAATATTATTAAGAATGGTTTTAATATATATTCTATTGAATTTATAACCTATATATATATAGGCCTTCTAGGATGAAAAAAGGAAACTGACAATTCATTATAAAATATGTAATTTAATCTTATATCCTTTAAATTAATTTATTTTCTCTTTAACATAATGTACTTCCACTTTTAACACTCCATCTGAAGTTAGGCAGTAGATGTTGTTCATTCCCAAACTTGCCAAATAAGAGCTTGGAATGTTGGATTGCTTATGTCTTTAGTTAACATACCAGCTAAGTTCATAATTGGTGAGCATATGTGGGGGATATTGACTGCTGTCAATTTTTTCTTTGATAAAATATCGGTTGACCTTGATATGTTTGGTATAGTCATATTGCATCGAATTGTGAGTGATGATTATGACCGACTTGTTGTCACAACATAGATGCATAAGGTTTTCTCATTTGATTATAAGATCTTTCAAAATTATTTTTATTCATAGTAGTTCTCATACCTTGTGTCATTTCTTAGTACTCTGATTCTGCACTTGATCTTGTAACCATTTTTTTGCTTCTTACTTCTCTAGGTCCTAAGTTTTCTCTAAGGAAAATGCTGTAGTCTATAGTAAATCTTTTGTTTAGAGGTGTTTGGTGAAGAAGAAGCATGGAGTAGAGTATGGATCACTTTTTGCTTCTTTATGTTCAATTATGGGGTGTTTGGTCTAAGTATTTTCTATGTTGGGATTTTTACTTGGATCACTCCTAGATCTTTATCTGATTTCTTTTAGGGTTGTATTGAATTATATCCTTCTAATGTGTCATGCAACTTATTTAGTATCCTCCTTCTATATCATACTTTGGTCCTTGTGGCTTGCAAGAAATAACAAAGTCTTTAACAAGAAATATATGTCTATTGAGGATTATAAAAACCTCATTACAATAAGGCTTTTTTAATGTTGAACCTATTTTTTCTAGCTCTGTTCCAAATGATCACTACATTTCTTTCTCAGTTGTGGTTTTTGGTTCAGCTATTTAACCATGACATAGTTTACATGATGGCTCCACCACTTGGGAGCTTGAAATTTAATATAGATGGTTTGACCCATGATAAGACTCACCTTGTAGGTACTGGTAGGATGATTGGAGATGAAATCAATGAAAATGTAATTTTTTTTTCCAAATATATTGTCATCAACAAATCTAATGAGGTTGAGATGTTGAAGATAAAAGATTCTCTTTAAGTTTTCTTTTCTAGACCTAATTTTTTTATCCACCATATGGCTATAAAAATAACTTGATGATGTCAGTTAAATGAATAAAAAATGGATATTTTTCCTATAAAGGATGATTTGATGTGTATTTTATTGATATCACAATCTTATATATACAATTTCCTAAGATGAAAAGCAAAATGGACAATTAATTAAATATGGTGTATTTTATCCTTATACATTTTAACCTAATTTACTTTTTCTTTAACACTCCTCCTCAAGCATGGGAGTAAGTGTTGTCTATCCCTAACTTGCCAATAAGAGTTTAAAATGCTCGATTGTTTAAACCTTTAGTGAACACATCTATTAGTTGAGAATTAGTAGGCACATACTAGATTATTATTAAGTTTTTATTCGATAAAATATCTATGGACCTCAATATGTTTGGTTTTGTCGTATTGCCTTGGATTGTGTGCAATGCTTATAACTGATTTGTTGTCACAGTATAGGTACACGGAATTTTCCTACTTGATTCTTAGATCTTTTCAATTTTTATATTTATAGTAGTTTATATACCCCTTATACTATTGCTCAAAATTTTGACTCTACAGTTGATCTAACAACTACATTTTGTTTTACTTCTCTAGTGACTAAGTTATACACAAGAAGGTATGGTATCTTGCGATAGATTTTTTATCTACAACTGACCCTACATAACTTTATCTATATAGGTTTTTAATGTTAAGCCACCAACATGTTTATGAACCAATCATATTGATTCAACATAATATTATTAATTTGATTGATTAGTTTTGCTAATATGTAAAATATGAGTGATATTTAGTAGCTTATCATACTTCCAAATAATAATAAAGCTCTTTTCATAATTTAAAGATATATCATCTAAAATTGCTATATAATGATGAAAATGAATACGATCTCAAATAATTATATTAAAATCTATACTCGTTTCCATTAGATTGATTAATTTAGTAAAAAATCTTTTCTAAAGATACTATAACTGTTGATTTATAGATAATTCATAAAATAGATATGTAGAAAATTTTCTTTATTTTCATTAATAGAGATAAATCATTAACTTTTACTTACGGGAGATGACATAATTAATAACTAGTCTAATTAGATAATATAAAAGTAAATCTAAAATTGTAATATCAAAACATGATATTTATGCATGAGCTAACCAAGATGAATTTGAGCTGATTAATGTAATACATCTATTATATATGTTATAACTTAACACTTTGAAGACCACTAATTGCTTATCAAAAAATTCAACATGATGTTATAGTTCACATGCTAAAATCAATTAATTTGATAATATTTCGCAAAGAAATGTGTGATTATAATTCATGTGAGAAGCCAAGTGTTGGAGAAATGCAAATCAATAAATTCTAAATCCAATTCCTACTATACATAGAACTTACATCCTGCAAAAGTAAAGCTCGAGACAATATGCTCTATAAAGTGGAGGCAACATGGAAAGGGGAAACTTCTTATCTTCTAACTTTAGCCTCATCAGAAGCCTTCTTCATTTCGTGTCAAAGGAAAGGCCTTTTTGGCAATTTTTCAACTTTAGAATCATCACTGTCAAGATTATCTTTATGCTTGGAAATGGATGGTAGAGGTGATGATGATGAATCAAATGGTTTTGAAGGCAAAGCAGCAGCAAAAGTAGAAGACTACAATTCGGGATGCTGTGAATTACTCATAGAGCTAAAACCTTGGGAAGGAATTCAGCCAATACTTGTTTTCTGCTGTTCCTCAAAGATCTTCTGTAAATATCTTGCATGTTCCTCTACGTGTAACTAAAGAATTCTTTATATATGTTTACATCAAATAAAAGTATTGTAAATACAAGAGAGATACTAATGTTTGGCGATAAAGACCATAATGATATTGTTCTAATCCAATTCAATTTTATTATGTTTCTATTAAGTTTATTTAATCTATAATAATTCATCGTAATTTACGAATTCAATACATAATTTAATTCGTATTTTAGTACAATTGATGTCTGATTGTATATTTTAGACTATGCATCATGACAAATGATAATGAAAGATTAAACAAGTAGATTCAACATTTTTTTTTCTGGAATTGCAGAGTTTGAGATATAAAAATTTCAAGTCATGTTTGAAAAAGAAAAAAAAACATTTGTTTTTGCTTTCCATGTTCATATATTTTTGTAATATAAACTACGAGAGTCGAAAATAAACATATAGGATAAACAATAAAATTAATGTTTGGACACATAAAACTTATTATGTAATATATATATACATATATAATATATAAACACAATATTTTGGTCCTAGAAAATCATGATGTTATTGGGCTCATAGCCCTATAAATTTGAAGACTTGGGCATCAATCAAACCTTTTAGTTAATTAATGGAATATTCTATGTGGCCTACATTTAATTGAATTAAATTAAATAATATAGTTAAGTATGTTACCTTGTTAATTAATTAATTTAATTAATTTCAAAATTTATATAATCATAGTTTTAACAATGAGCGAAATTCTTTGATATTCACTCAGAAGTATTAAAATTTATTAAGAATCAAGAATCAATTAAGATTTGATAAAAAATTCAAGATTCGTCACAATTAAATAAAAAAAATTATCAAGATGAATTCAATAATCAAGATTCTAATATAATTTTGGGAGTAGATGAATATCTATCAAAAGAAAAGGGTTAAGATTCTAAGTTTCTTCCATGAATATAAATACTAACAGTTTATACCAATAAATTTTAAGTGTGATACATTTTGTTTAATGTTAAGCCACCAACATGTTTATGAACCACTCATATTGATTTCCAGATAATATTATTAATTTGATCGATTAGTTTTGCTAATACGTAAAATATGAGTGGCATTTAGTAACTTATCATACTTCCAAGTAACAATAGAGCTCTTTTTATAATTTAAAAATGTATCATATGAAATTGCTATATAATGATGAAAATGTATACGATCTTAAATAATCATATTAAAATATATGCTTGTTTCACGTAGGTTGATTAATCTAGTAAATTTTTTTTCTATAAATAATATAACTATTGATTTATAGATAATTTATAAAATAGATATGTTGAAAATTATCTTTATTTTTATTAAAAACGATAAGCCATTAACTTTTACTTACAAGAGATGACATAATATTCATGCACGAGCTAACCAAGGTGAATTTGAGCTGATTAATATAATACATATCTATTATATATGTTATAACTTAAAACTTTGAAGATCACCAATAGCTTACCAAAAAATTCAACATAATATTACAGTTCACATGCTAAAATCAATTAATTTGATAATATTTCACAAAGAAATGATTTATTACAATTTATGTGAGAAGCCAAATGTTGGAGAAATGCAAATCAACAAATTCTAAATATAATTCCTACTATACATGGACCTGACATCCTACAAAAGTAAAGTTCAAGATAATATGCTTTATAAAGCGGAGGCAGCATGGAAAGGGGAAGCTTTTTATCTTCTAACTTCAGCCTGATCAGAAGTCTTCTTCGTTTCGTGTCCAAGGCAAGGCTTTTCTGGCAGTTTTTCAATTTTAGAATCATCTTTATGCTTGGAAAATGGATGGTAGTGGTGTTGATGATGACTTGAATGGTTTTGAAGGCAAGGCAGCAACAAAAGTAGAAGACTACAATTCTGAATGCTTTGAAATACTCATTGAGCTAAATCCTTGGGAAGGAATCGAAGCACTGCTTGCTTTCTGTTGTTCCTCCAAGATCTTTCGTAAGTATCTTGCATATTCTTCTATGCGTAACTAAAAAGCTCTTTGTATTTGTTTACATCAAATACAAGTATCATAAATACGAAAGCGATACTAATGCTTGGCGATAAAGACCATAATGATATTGTTCTAATCCAATTCAATCTTATTCTTTATCTCTTAGATTTATTCAATATATAATAATTAATCGTAATTTACGAATTCAGTACATAATTTGATTAGTATTTCGGTAAAACTGATGATTGATTGTATCTTTTAGACTATGCATCATGATGAATGATAATGAGAGGTTAAACAAGTATATCCAACATATATTTTTGCAATATAAACTGCATGAGTTGATAATAAACATATAGGATAAACAATAAAATTAAAAATAAAAAGTTCCTTTCAATCCATTAAAAAAACTTGTTTAATTTTCTAAAATTTATAAAAATAAAATGTGCATAAACGTATGATAGGAAATAAAGTCAATTTTCTTTTTTACAAACCAAACAAAGCTTAATACTTTTTAGTCTTTTCTAGAAAATTAGTTCTTGTTTCTACTCAAGTATCATAAGTACATATTTTTCACATATTTACATGTATGAATTTCAGAAATAAGAAATAAAACATAATTTCATGTATCAAAATGAGTTTCACAAATTTTAATCAAAAAAAAGAAAGAAAGAAAGAAAGAAAACAGAACTTATATTATGGTATCATGTTTCAATAATTGTTTTACGACACCTCTAAATTTTTATCTTAATTCCCTACCTGATTATGTTGGTTTATTTCACACGTTAATTGTACATATATATATATATATATATATATGCACCCAACACACATGCATGTAATACGATTAATCTCCTTTCTTTATTTTAAACTAAAATTAATTAATTGTTTTCTTATTGCAAATCCGGAAATCCATATTAACACAATATTTCCTACTCCATTTGTTTTACATATACATAATGATTATTATACATATATATTCCCACACGCACATGCACAAGTTAAATATATATATATATCTATACACATAGTAATATATACAGGATCTTACATGTATAAATACACATATCTTTGCACTTGTACATACACAGTTTCACACATACAAATATACACACACATGCAGGCTCACAATTATTTACATTATATAATCCTATATCTATATACAACCGCATACATACATGCATGCACCGTACACAATTATTTACATTATATAATCCTATATCTCTATACAACCGCATACATACATGCATGCACCGTACACACACTCATAACACTATATATGTATACTCATATACCACAGAGACGTACATAGTTTAAATATATATATGTATATATACACACTCCAAACACATATGCACATATATATACTGTTTATATACATGTACTCACACGTATCGTCACTTATATGTATGCTAGAGCGCACACATACATTATAAGCTTTCATTTATGTTAGAATTAATTAATTATTTTTTCTGTTATCAATTTGGTTATCATATTTTTATTATAACCAACTACATATAAATTTTCTAGTTTAACCCTTTATTTATATATAAATAGCATATATTCAAATATCAATATATTAAGAGAATTTTTTCTTTCCTTTTCTAATAACACACATAATAATATTTATACACATATATACTCCACACGCAAACACTGGCTTATTTACAGTCATACAAATATATTCTCATATACAATTTACGTATATGTATTTATACACATGCCCACATACACAATACGCAGGTTATATATATACGCATCCACTCACACACCACACACACATGGATGTACGGATTCTATGCATATATATAATTCATACCCACACATTGACATAATAATACTTCAACACAAACACATTCCTACCCAGGTCACATAATATATATGTAGACTCACATACTTAATAAATGTTGAACATATACATACTCGAATACAAAATAAATATTGCGTGTGTATATAATTTAAATACATAGATCTACACGAATAATAATAATATATATAAATGTACATACTGACACACCAAAACATACATATACTGTTTATATATATATATATATATATATGTAAACACTTCCACACAGCAGTTAACATATATATACATATATATATATATATATATATACGCTTACGCACATGCAAATACACACACAGTTTGTGTGTATATATATACACACACACACACACTAAAATATACACATATACACTCACATACTGTAGCGCCCGGAAAGGGGCCGAAAAAAAAAAAAAAAAAAGCCACGTCAGCAGTCCCGGCCAACCGGGACCTGCCACGTGGCAAGACCACGTCGTTCCGGAACAGGCCACGTTGGCGATCCGCGTAGGCGCGATCGGACGGCTCAGATCAAGCGTGCGATCGGACGGCCCAGATTAAAACAAAATGGACGGCTGAGATCAAAAGGCAAAGGGTTATAAATAGAACCTCCACACCAGACCACAAACCCTAGCCGCCTGCCGCTCGCCGGAGAAGACGAACCAGAAGCCGGACGCCGCCACCCGCCGCCGCACCGGGGAAATTTCCGACCGCCGATCGAGGTAAATTTCGTACCCCCGACTCGTTTTTCCACGCTGATTCCTCCTGTGGCCAAATCGGAGCCGAAATCCCGGCCAAACGGCCGGAATACACGGCCGAAGTCCAGCGGCGCCGCCGCGCCCCTTCTCGGTTTTTGCCTCCGATGAGGCCCTTCCCGGCCTCCGTTTGATGCAATTTTTATATCACCGTGATCACCATTCTTTTCTCTACAGGTTTAACCGGAGCCGAATCACCAAAACATGAACCTCGCCGGAGAGCCGCCGCACCCGAGAGCGCCGCTGCCGGTAAGCTCTGTTTTTCCGTGATTTTTTTGCCCCCCCGAGGGCCCTAGGGTTGTTTTCTCGCAGGGACCGATGCGAGTGTGGCTGAATTCGGTCGAAAACGGCCGAAAACAGCCAACCCGAGGCAAATCGCCGTCGCCGGAGCACGGCGGAGCTGCCGTGCCGGAGTTGCGATTTGGGCCGAAAGGGGCCCTGGGCCTAATTTGGGATTTTTTGGAACACGTGCAGGTACCAGTAGTGCGTTTCAGTTCCCCGAGAAAAATTCAGGGAAAATTAGGGACAGCCTACAAGCGCACTGTGAAGCCGTGTTCGGACCCCGAAACGAGTAAGGACCCCTCACCCTATTTCCTATCACGGTTTTAAAGTCCAATAAATGATAAAACGGTATTTCATGAATCAACGAATGTGTGAAATTGCTTAAGGTCGCTAATGGAGCCCGAGTCTAGTGTGTTTGTCGGTTAACTGTTATTTGACCTGTTTTACAGTTTTAAATGCAGCATGAGGTTCGATGTTTTCATTTTATAGTTTCGTGTACATATTTTAATGTTTTATTGATTATGGATTGAATGACCGGGATATTGATGCTGTATGTTGTCTGTTTGGCATAAATTATCGTTTTGCTTGTTTGTATGTGATTGATAATGCTAACTGAGGGAAAAGGAGAATGAAAGATTATGTAAATGGAAATTGTATAATGTGTTCAGCCTGACTAGATATCCTGGGAGATGGTAGACGGACCGGGTCCGTAGGGAACCCTACCCCCTTCTCGGTTTTTGCCTCCGATGAGGCCCTTCCCGGTCTCCGTTTAATGTAATTTTTATATCACCGTGATCACCATTCTTTTCTCTACAGGTTGATCAGAGCCGAATCACCAAAACACGAACTTCACCGGAGAGCCGCCGCACCCGAGAGCACCGCCGCCGGTAAGCTTCGGTTTTCCGTAAATTTTCGGCCCCCCGAGGGCCGTAGGGTTGTTTTATCGCAGGAACCAATGCGAGCGTGGCCGAATTCGGCCGGAAACGGCCGAAAACGGCCAACCCGAGGCGAACCGCCGCCGCAAGCGGCGGAGCCGCCGTGCCGGAGTTGCGATATTGGCCGAAAGGGGCCCTGGGCCTAATTTGGAATTTTTTGGAACACGTGCAGGTACCAGTAGTGCGTTTCAGTTCCCCGGGAAAAATTCAGGGAAAATTAGGGACAGCCTGCAAGCGCACTGTGAAGCCGTGTTCGGACCCCGAAACGAGTAAGGATCCCTTACCTTATTTTCTATCACGGTTTTAAAGTTCAATAAATGATAAAACGGTATTTCATGAATCAACGAATGTGTGAAATTGCTTAAAGTCGCTAATGGAGCCCGAGTCTAGTGTGTTTGTCGGTTAACTGTTATTTGGCCTGTTTTACAGTTTTAAATGCAGCATGAGGTTCGATGTTTTCATTTTATAGTTTCGTGTGCATATTTTTCTGTTTTATTGATTATGGATTGAATGACCAGGATATTGATGCTGTATGTTGTCTGTTTGGCATAAATTATCGTTTTGCTTGTTTGTATGTGATTGATAATGCTGATTGAGGGAAAAGGAGAATGAAAGATTATGTAAATGGAAATTGTATAATGTGTTCAGCCTGACTAGATATCCTGGGAGATGGTGGACGGACCGGGTCCGTAGGGAACCCTACCGGGATTGTGGTCTCCCATACCGGACGGGGTATGGAGATCTTATGTGTTTTGGCGCCCATACCGGACAGGGTATGGGGACGGCCCGTTTCACCCTCATACCGGACGGGATAATGAGGTCTATGGTTTGGCGCCCATACCGGACGGGGTATGGGGACGGCCCTGGAATATGATTTCAAGTGTTAAGGGTTAACGGGTAGCGGGACCCCTATGGATCCCCATGGATACTAGTGGGCTGGTAAATGAGGAAAATATGTTGTGTAACGATTGAATTACGAAAAGCTTGATAAGTATTATGTTATACAGTTTATATATATGGTTTCATGATGATGATGATGTTATTGCTTTCGTATATTGTTTTATGAATTTCACCGAGGTTAGTGAATGGTAAAGGTTTTATTATTAATAAAAGGATTTGTTGTAAATTATGCTCCATTGGTCTTTTTGTGTTTTCTACCCACCTTTACTTCTGTGACGGTGAGATATCGTGATGTCTTTACTGGGCTAGTGTTGCTCATTCCTTATTTAATTATTTCAGATCAAGAGGACATCATTCCCGAGCCGGTTCCGCAGGAGGACGACGAAGGGGACGCCTAAAGACTCCATAGTCATATTCGTAGCTTTTACTTTCAAGTTTTTCCTTTAGGTAGTTTGATCTTTTATATTTTGTGAGCACGTTTTTGGTTTTAGTGTAAGGGATGTTATTCAAATTTTGACTTCGCTTCCGCATTTGATATTTATAATATAAATTTCATTTTGAATTTCCGGGGATGTTACAGAACAAGCTCTCATACAAGTAATTGTAAATCAACCCATGAGCATCCTCATTGAAGGTAAAGTAAGAGCCTATAAAAATTTCAAGGAGTATGTGGATTTTATAAAAACTAATACTGTAACACCCCAATTATTATTATTAGTAGTAGTATTATTTTATTTTGATTTTTTTGTAATTTATATATGAATATATGAATTTTATATAGTTTAATTTTAGTTAATTTAATTAAATAGAAATAATAATAATAATAATAATAATAAAAAGGGATAAAATTATTTTAGAAATTTAATTCAAAGTAATTTAGAAAAAATGAGTGAAAATTTGGGTTCTATGAGTATTTTTGAAAGAAAATTTGAAAACCGGATGTCAAAACGCAATTTAGAAAAATTGTGTCACGTCAGCTGCCCGGTCAGCAGTCCCGACCAACCAGAACGCGCCGCGTGGCAGAGACACTGACGCGGGAGGCCACGAAGAAGGGAGCCATGTGGGCGATCCGCGTGCGCGCGATCGAAAGGCTAAGATCCGTTCCCGCGCGCACAAATGACCCAAATTAAAAGCGCGCACAGACAGCCCAGATTGCACGCGCATGGATGGCCCAGATTGAATCGCGCACGGACGGTCCAGATTGCATCGCGATGAACGACCCAGATTCATTTTTTTTAATCGCGATCGGACGATCCAGATTAAATTACGATGGACGGCTCAGATTAAAAGCAGAAAGTTATAAATAATCTCATCCACACCCAAACCCTAACCCTAGCTGCCAGAGCCCTCGCTGGAGAAGACAGCCCAGCCGCCTGGAGCCGACCGCCGCCAACCGCCGCTGCACCGGAGCACTTTCCGGCCGTCAAACGAGGTAAAAATTCTCCTCTTGGCTCATAATTTGATTCTAAATCCACTTGTGGTCAAATCAAAGCCAAAATACCGGCCAATTGGCCGGAAAACACTGCCGAAGCCCAGCGGTGCCGCCACAAGTTTTCTCAATTTTTGCCTCCAATGAGGCCCTTCCCGATTCTTGTTCGATTTAATTTTGACACCATTGTGACCACCGTTCCTTCCTCTACAGGTTGACCAGAGCAAAACACCAAATTGCGACTCGAGCTGGAGGAGTCGCCGCACCGAAGAGCACCACCGCCGGTAAGCTTCAGTTTTCAGTATTTTTTCGGCCCACCGAGGGCTTAGGGGTGTTTTCTCACAGGAACCAATGCAAGTTTTGCCGAATTTGGCCAAAAAGGCCAGAAACGGCAAACCCGAGGCAGATCACCATCACTGAAGCACGGGGGAGCCGCCGTGCTGGAATTTCAAAATTTGCCGAATAGGCATCGGGTTTGATTTTTGAGTTATTTAGGATATGTATAGGTACCGTAAGCACGTTTAAGTTCCCGAGAGAAAATTCACGGAACCCAAGGACTGCTCGTAGGCGCAGTGAAAAAATCCTGATAGGACCCCTCACCCTATTTTCTATCATGGGATTAAAGTCTAATAAATGATAAAACTATATTTGTACTAATTAAATAAATATACATAATTATTTCGGTTTCTAATGGAACCTGAACTGGATATATTTCTCTATCAGTTCCTGTTTGATTTATTTTACAGTCTAAATGCAGTATGGTATCTGTAACACCCAAATTTTTATTTTTATTATTATTGGAATTATTTTGATTTTATTTTATTTTAATAATTAATTTATTAGGTAATAATTATATGGTTTTAATTTAATTTAGTTTAATTGAATAGAAATAAAAATAATAATAATGATAAAAATGGGTAAAATTATTTTTTGATTTAACTTAAAATGATTTTGGGAAAAAGGGGTGAAAATTTGGATTCTGGGGGTGTTTTGAAAAGAAAATCGAAAATCGGAGGTCTAAATGCAATTTAAAAAAATTGCGCCACGTCAGTAGCCACGTCAGCAGCCGGTCAGCAGCCCCGGTCAACCAGGACACGCCACGTGGTAGGGACGCTGACGCGGGAGGCTACGCGGGACAGAGCCACGTGGGTGATCCACGTGCACGCGATCGGATGGCCCAGATCTGTTCTCGCGCACACGGATGGGCCCAGATTTATTTCTAATTTAATTGCGATCGGACAGTTCAGATTAAAACATGATGGACGGCTCAGATTAAAAGGAGAACGTTATAATAAACTCATCCACACCCAACCCA
>NW_019014682.1:252452-271148 GCF_000150535.2 Carica papaya | reverse complement strand
CTATGGTCAAATCGGAGCAAAACTACCGGTCAATTGACTGAAAAATACCACCGAAGCCCAACGGTGCCGCCGCGGGTTTCCTTAGTTTTTGCCTCCGATGAGGCCCTTCTCGATTCCCGTTCGATGTAATTTTTACACTACTGTGACTATTGTCATTTTCTCTACAGGTTGACCAGAGCAAAACACCAAATCACGACTCGCGCCGGAGAAGCCGCCGCACCCGAGAGCTCCGCCACCGGTAAGTCTCAGTTTTCTAGATTTTTTTGGCCCACCGAGGGCCCTAGGGGTGTTTTATCATAGGAATCAATACAAGTTTGGCTAAATTCAGCTGAAAATGGCCAGAAACGACTAACTCGAGGCAGATCGCCGCCGTCGCCGGAGCACGGCGGAGCCACCGTGTCGAAATTACAAAATTGGCCAAATAGGCCCTGGGTCTGATTTGGAATTTTTTGGGACATGTGCAGGTACCGGAAGTGTGTTTTAGTTTCCGAAAAAAATTTAGGGAATCTAGGGATTGCCGTAGGCGCAGTGAGAATCCGATTTCATACTCCGAAACAAGTAAGGATCCCTCACCCTATTTCCTATCACAGCATTAAAGTTTAATAAATGATAAAACGTTATTTTATCAATTAATAAATATGTATAATTAATTAAGATTGCTAATGGGGCCCGAACCTGATTTATTTGTCGGTCTGTTCCTGTTTGATGTATTTTACAGTCTAAATGTAGTATAGTATTTGATTGTTTATCCTATGGTTTCGTATACATGAATCACTGTTTAATCTATTATGGTTTGAATTATTGTGAATCTGATGTTGTGTTGCCTTGTTTGGTGTGCGTTACTGGTTTACGTATTCATGTTGATTGGGTAATTGAGACTAAGAAAAATAAAAAGGGTATGTAAGTTTATAAATGGATAAGTCGACAGCCTCACTAGATATCCTGGGAGATGGTGGACGGACCGGGTCCATAGAGAACCCTATCGGGAACGTAGTCTCTCATATCGGACGGGGTATGGAGACTTTAAATGTTTTAGCACTCATACCGGACGGGGTATGGGGACGGCCCGCTTCACCCTCATACCGGATAGGGTATTGAGGTTTATAGTTTTGGCGCTCATACCGGACAGGGTATGGGGACGGCCCTGGAATTAAGGTGAATGGTTCACGTGTAGGGGGGACCCTTATGGATCCCCATGGATACTAGTATGCTGATAAAAGAGGAAATTTGTTGCCTGATAATTGAAATACAAAAGTATGATATGTGTTATGTTACAGAGTGTGCATGATCTTATGATGTTTATAATGTTATTGTTTTCATAAGTTATTTTCATGAATCTTACCGGGGTAAATGGACAGTAAAGGGTTTTATTATAGATAAATGAATTTGTTATAAATTATGCTCTATTGGTCGTTTTTGTTTTCTACTAACTTTTACTACTGTGACAGTGAGATAGTGTGACATCTTTACTAGGATAGTGTAGCTCATTCCTTACTTAACTATTTCAGATCAGGAGGATTTGGTTCCCGAGTCCGTTCGCAGAGACGACGAGTAGATACCTAGATGTTTATTAGTTCTTTTATAGTCTTTCATTTCCAGTATTTTCCTTTAGAGGACTTATTTTCGGTATTGTTAGTACGTTTAAGTTATTGTGTAAGGGATATTAATCAGAACCTTTTATTTCGCTTCCGCACTTATATTCTTTATATACATTTCCTTTATTAATTTCTGGGGTCGTTACAGTTGGTATCAGAGCCAAGTTCCTCGGTTGTTCCTCAATGTCACTCCTTTCAAGGGAATTAGTAGGTTTGACAGGAGGGAAAAACTAAACCCCCGATTCATTGGACCATTCGAAGTCTTAGACAAGATTGGTACTGCCGCCTACAGACTAGTACTACCTCCAGAGCTTTCTAAAGTCCACAATGTGTTCCATGTATCCATGCTACGTAAGTACAACCCGGACCCCTCTCATGTCTTAGCTCATGAACCCCTCCCACTCCATGAAGACTTATCCTACGAGGAAGTACTAGTCGACATTACGGATCGAAAGAGCAGGTTGCTCCGCAACCAAAAAATATCCTTTGTAAAGGTTGTATGGCAAAACCACACACCAAGGGAGGTTATATGGGAACTAGAATCAGACTTTAGAGCCCAGTACCCCTATTTATTCGATCAAGAGTAAGAGACAAATTTGAGGGACCAAATTTTTTTAAGGGGGAGAGTTGTAGCACCCCAATTATTATTATTGTTATTATTATTATTTTATTTTGATTTTTTTGTAATTTATATATGAATATATGAATTTTTATATGGTTTTAATTTTAGCTTATTTAATTAAATAGAAATAATAATAACAATAATAATAAAAAGAGGTAAAATTATTTTAGAGATTTAATTGAAAGTAATTTTGGAAAAAAAGGGTGAAAATTTGGGTTCTGGGGGTATTTTTGAAAGAAAATTTGAAAACCAGGGGTCAAAATGTAATTTAAAAAATTACACCTCGTCAGCTGCCCGGTCAGCAACCCCAGCCAACCAGAATGCGCCGCATAGCAGAGACACTGATGCGGGAGGCCACGCGGAAGGGAGCCACGTGGGCAATCTATATGCGCGCGATCGAACGGCTGAGATCCGTTCCCGTGCGCACGGACGGCCCAGATTGAATCGCGCACAGACGATCCAGATTGCATCACGATGAACGGCCTAGATTAAATCGCGATGGACGACTTAGATTAAAAGCAGAATGTTATAAATAATCTCATATTTATAACCCTAGCCGCCAGAGCCCTCACCGGAGAAGACAGCCCAGCCGCCGCCACCCGCCGCCGCACCAAAGCACTTTTCGGTCGCCAAACGAGGTAAAAATTCTCTTATTGGCTCATAATTCAATTCTAAACCCACCTATGGTCAAATCGGAGCCAAAATACCAACCAGTTGGTCGGAAAATGCCGTCGAAGCCCAATGGTGCCACCGCGGGTTTTCTTGATTTTTGCCTCCGATGAGGCCCTTCCCGATTCCCGTTCGACGTAATTTTTACACCATTGTGACCATCGTTCCTTCCTCTATAGGTTGACCATAGCAAAATACCAAATCGCAACTCGAGCCGAGGGAGCCGCCGCACCGGAGAGCCCCGCCGCTGGTAAGTTTCGATTTTCGGTGTTTTTTCGGCCCACCGAGGGCCCTAGGGGTGTTTTCTCACAGGAACTAATGCAAGTTTTACCGAATTCAGCTGAAAACAGCCAACCCGAGGTGGATCGTCGTCGCCAGAGCACGGCGGAGCCGTCGTGCCAAAATTCTAAAATTTGCCAAATAGGCTTCGAGTCTGATTTTTGAGTTATTTGGGATATGTGTAGGTACCGTAAGTGCGTTTCAGTTCCCGAGAGAAAATTCTGGGAACCCAGGGACTGCCCATAGGCGCAGTGAAAAAATCTGATTTTCGACTTCGAATCAGGTAAGGACTCCTCACCCTATTTCCTATCACGAGATTAAAGTCTAATAAATGATAAAACTGTATTTGTACAAATTAAATAAATATACATAATTATTTCGGTTACTAATGGAGCCCGAACCGAACATATTTTTCTGTCAGTTCATGTTTGATTTATTTTACAGTCTAAATGCAATATGGTATCTGATTTATTTATTTTATGATTTTGAATGCATGAATCACTATTTACTTAATTATGGCTTGATTTTGTGAATTCGATGATATGCTTGCTTTGTTGGATGCTCGTTACTTGTTTAAGTATTCATGTTTATGTGGGAAACGGAAAACTAAGGAAAAAAAAATAGAAAAGGTATGTGAATTGATAAATGGATAAATTGACAGCCTCACTAGATATCCTGGGAGATGGGGGACGAACCGGGTCCATAGGGAACCCTACCGGGAACGTTGTCTCATACCGGATGGGGTATGGAGATTTTCAATATTTTGGCACTCATACCGGACGAGGTATGGGGACGGCCCGCTTCACCCTCATATCGGACGGAGTATTGAGGTTTCATTATTTGGGGCCCATACCAGACGGGGTATGGGAATAGCTCTGGGAATTAAGTTTGTTAAAGGAATGGTTCACGTGTAGCGGGGACCCCCTATGGATCCCCACGGATACTGGTAGGCTGATAAAAAGGGGGTAACTATTGTTTGATGATTGAAATATAAAAGTATGACATGTAATATGATACAGATTATGTATGAATTCATGATATTTATGATGTTACTATTTCCATGAGTCGTTTTTATAGCTCTCACTGAGGTAAGTGGACGGTAAATGGTTTGATTATGGATAAATAAATTTACTTGAAACTTGTGCTCCATTGGTTGTCTTTGGTTTTCTACCAACCTTTACTTCTGTGACGGTGATATAGTGTGAGGTCTTTACTGGGTTAGTGTAGCTCATTCCTTACTTAACTATTTCAGATCATGAGAACTTGGTTCCCGAGCCCGATCTACAAGAAGACGGCGAGTAGATACCTAGATGTTTATTAGTTCTTTTATAGTCTTTCATTTCCAGTATTTTCCTTTAAAAGACTTATTTTCGGTATTGTTAGTACGTTTAAGTTACTGTATAAGGGATATTAATCAGAACTTTTTATTTCGCTTCCGCACTTATATTCTTTATATACATTTCCTTTATTAATTTTTGGGGTCATTTCAAATACCATCCTATTAAATGACGTCAATGAAATCTTAGTTTCCGTACTATTACTGTGGTAGCTTTAAAATACATCTGAGTTAATTTTTCATATTTGATATATTTAATTTAGTCTTTATATGTGTTTAAAAATATATAGTGATATTAAAAACATAGTTTAGAATCAAACGAAAAAAAGATGGAAGATGAAGGAGCTATATTAAACATGAAGAGATGTGAAAAAATATGAGAAACTTCTAAATAAAGTAAAATAATGAAAAGTTGTAACTTTTATATAAGACGTCATAACGAAAAGTGACAATTTTTAGATGAAATGATATATGAAAAGCAGTAACTTATATATGAAGTGATATTACATAAAACGACAACTTTTAGATGAAGTGTCATGTGAAAATTGATAATCTTTTAAATGAAATGACATATAAAAAGATTTTTTAAATAAAATGACATATGAAAAGTGGTAATCTTTTAGATGAAATGGTATGACGGAATGGTGGCAACCTTTCTCTTACGCCCTCACTCCTATAAATAACGGGAACATGAGAAGAAAGGAAGAGACATTCTGGATGAGAGAAAAATAATAAAAAATATAGAGATAAAAGAAGAAGAGGGAGTACGAAATATGTGATCTTTTTTTTAGTATTTTGAGGTTTTAGATAAAAATCTTGAAGAAACTTTGCTAAATTTGTGAGAGCAGAGGAAGAGGAAGAGAAGAGTAAGAAGGCTCACTATCAAAAGGAGGTTATAAACAGTTAGAAAGGTAAACACTTTCTTAAGTTTTAAAGTTCGGTTTCACTTTAATTTTTTAGATTAAGTTTGCGAATATTGTGTTAAATATTTTTGAGTCAAGAATATGACCAAAAATTATCCCGAAACTCTATCAGATTTTTTAGCAGAAAATATCATAAATAAAGCTAAAAATTTGCCGAAAATTACAACTACTAAAGATTTAAGGTAAGTGGATATTATGGATTCATTAGTCTATGTAGTTTTGAAATATTTAATATATTTTTAGTATAAAAATGTGAAAGTGTTTGAATTGTCTTTCTATTTGCTAAGTAATTATTTATTAAAATTTTATTTTCATATAAGTATTATTTTATTTTTTGTTTTTAAAATGTAATTTTGATATATATACATCACTCATTATAAAAAAAGTTGTTCTGAAAATACCTGTATTATATTGACCTTTAATGGGGCCATACATAATCATTCCTTGTTTGAGTGTACTGGCAAAGTGATAAGTGTATACCTATACATAACCGTTTCGTATTCGGGTGTATCAAAAAACAGTATGATCTGCGTACCCTAAATGTTTCGTGTTCGGGGTTAAAGTATAAATAGAAAAAATTCGGTCACGTAGAACCATAGTCAGCAGTCTCAACGAACTGGAGCGCATCGCGTGGCAAGGCGCGCTGACATCGGTGCCACGCGGGAGGACACAATGGCGATTTGCGTGCCCCGTGATCGGATGACCCAAGATCGATCCCGCTCACGTGGATGACCCGGATTCATTTTTTCCTTAAGTGCGATCGGACGGTCGAGATCAATTGTGATAAATGACTCAGATTCGTTTTTTACTTAGGCGCGATCGCATAGACGAGATCGATTGCGATGAACAGTTCAGATCAATACAGAATAATTATAAATACTTCACATCACACGGGAATCTAAACCCTAGCCGCCAGCCCCTACCAGAGAAGAAGAACCAAACACTAGAGAAGGAGGCCAACCGCTGACCACCGTCGCACCGTAGCCACTGTCGACCGCCAAAAAAGATAAAAATTCTCCCTACCTACTCAGAATTTAATTTCGAGTATCCCTATAGGCAAATCATAGTAAGAGGGACGAGGGTAAGCTAGAAACTGCGGGCAAAGTCGGGCGGAGTCCCCATGGCTAAAATTATAAAATTCCTCTGATGAACCCCTTCGTGATTCCCATTTTACATAATTTTTTTATCATTGTGTTCACCATCCTTTTCTGTGCAAGATAGCCAAAGAAAAAACCTCAGTCGCGAAGGAGGATCAGCAAAGTCGCCATACTCCGAGGCCCCCCCGCCGGTAGGTTCATTTTTTTTGTAATTTTTTGGCCAATCGAGACCCATAACGTGTTTTTCTGCAGGGATACAGCCAAAGCCGACCAAAATTGGCCAGGTCGAGGCGAACCACCATCGCGGGCGACAGAATCGGCGCTGGAGCACGGCGACAGCACCTTGCTAGAACTCTAAAATTTGCCATAACAAGTTTTGAACACCAATTTTGAATTTTTGGGGTAACTTTAGGTTTATGACGAGTGTTTTGAATTCTACAGAAAAATTCAGAAAACTCGGAACCCATTAATAGGCGTAGTAGATAACTCAACATCTCGAAATACCGATGCAGATAAGGATCTCTCACCCTATTATCCATTATGGTAAATTGAAGTTTAACGATATATAATTTTGTATTTTTGTGAAAAATTAGAAAATCCTAAAAATAATTACACCCTATTATCCGTTTCGTATTCGGGTGTATCAAAAAACAATATGATCTGCGTACCCTAAATGTTTCGTGTTCGGGGTGTAGCAGTATTTCAAGGTACTCATGTATGTTGTTCTGTGTTCGGATACATAGAGAACCAGTGATAAGTATATGTACCTACGTATAATGTATGGTAACTGATTGATCATCTATAATAATGATGAAGTATATAGCAAACTAATTGTGATTATGTTTTCTGATTTATGCATTCGTCTTCTTATTCGTATCTGTTTTGGAAAGATTATATTATATATGTTTTGTTGTGTGTAAAGAAATTATATATTGTATGTAATATGCTATGATTTTATAATATCGCTTATTGAGATATTTTATCTGCTCCTTCTATTACCCTCAAGATATTGAAGATACTGCTGCAGATTGACCAGTGATATGAAGGAAATTTTTGAAGTTAAATTATAAGATTAAGGTTACTATTTCGTACTTTTGTTTAATAATATAAGTAAGAAAATTTAGAGACTCGTACATGTGTTTATATTTTACATTTAAGGAATGTAACGCTTCTCCAACTCTGTTATGATTAATAAAGTTAAGTTATTTTATTTAACTTGAGTTGATGTGATTTAAGTAAGTATGATCTGATCATTACTATATAAGACAGAGTGTGGTCCGTGATAATTATTTATATGTATATATAATAAATTAGCTATATACTTCAGCATATATAATGTTGCTTGTATTTTATATAATATATTTGCTTGGTTGAAATAAACTTTTATAAACCTTTTTTCCTTCTTTTTTTTTTCCCCAAGATTTATCCTCATTCATGTTTCTTTTAAAGTAAATTTGTTTTATAATTTCCTAAATATTACAATTCAAGATTTGTGGAATAAGAAAATTGAAAGAACGAGGAAGCTGATAGAGAGAAAAAAGATATCTACTTTTTATTAATTAAAAGATTCTGATTTTTATAGAGCTTTATGTACCATCAATTGTACATTTAACAATGGTATTAAGTTAATTAAGTTAATAAAGCATAATTTACTTTTAACTAACCAATTAACCAACTTAATACTCCTCTTCAAGATGGAATATATATATATATATATATATATATATATGTAGATACCTTAAGGGTAATCTAAGACAGGAAAACAAAGAAAGATTAATACACACACTC
Source organism: Carica papaya (assembly GCF_000150535.2). The sequence goes on along the minus strand of NW_019014682.1, from coordinate 262,839 downwards.
ACACACACACACAAATACATACATATATATATACAGATATATATATATATATATATGAAGACACAAATTTTGGTTGCAAGAAAACCATGATGATATTGGCTTCATAACCCTACAAATTTGAAGACTTGGCTACCCACATGAAAATAAAAGAAAGGGGGATTATCTGACTTGTTGGATTTCTTGCAAAAGGCCAAACTATTATTCCCAAGTAAGTTACAGTTTGAGAGATCATAGCCCACCAAATTTTAAAATCAATAAACTAATTAGTTCATTGATTGGTCTTCTATGTGACCCGACATTCAGTTGAATTAAATTAATTAACATAATTAAACATATTACCTTCATAATTAGTTAATTTAATTAATTTCAAGATTCACATAATCACAATTTTAACATTCATCAAAATTCTTTGATATTCATCCAAAATTATTAAAATTTATCAAGAATCAAGATCTAATTAAGACTCTACAAAAACTCAAGACTAATTGTAATTAAATTATAAAAAAATAAAGATTCTAAGTTCTTCCATAAATATAAATATTATTGGTTTATACCAGTAAATTTTAAATACGATACATTTTATGTTTAGTGGTAAGCCACCAATATATTTATGAACCAACCATACCATATTGATTCAACATAGTAGTACTAATTTGATTGACAAATTTTACTAATATATAATTTATAATTGGCATTTAGCAGTATATCATACTTTTAAATAACAATAAAGTTTTTTTTTTTTCATAATTTAAACATAATCATGCAAATAATGAAAAGTGTTAAATTTTGCTGGTGAAAATCTATCCGTTTAGTTAAATTTTTTTCTTAATATATTATAACAATTGATTTATGGATAATCTATAAAATAAATATGTAAAATATTATAATATCAAAGTAAACCTAATACCATAGTATCAAAGCATGATATTTATGCATGAGTCGACCATGGTGAACTTGAGCTCATTAGCATAATATATATCTATTTATATACGTTAGAACTTACAGCTTTGAAGATCACCAATTGCTTACCAAAAAATTCAACATCAATATTAGGGTTCACATGCTAAAATCAATTAATGTGAGAATATTTCCCGAAGAAAAGACTGATTACAATTCATGTGAGAAGCAAAATGTTGGAAAAATGCAAATCAACAAATTCTAAATATAATTCCTACTATACATGGAACTGACATCCTGCTAAAATAAACGAGTTCAAGACAACATGCTCTATAGAGTGGAGACAACATGCAAAGGGGAAGCTTCTTGTCTTCCAACTTCAGCCTCATCAGAAGCCTTCTTTGTCTCGTGTTCGAGGCGAGGCCTTTTTGGCGATTTTTCAGCTTTTGAATCATTTTTGTCAGGATCATCTTTATGATTGGAAATGGATGGCGAAGGTGATGATGACCCGGATGGTTGTGAAGGCAAAGCAGCAGCAGCAGAAGTAGAAGACTGCAATTCGGAATTTTGATGTGAATTACTCATGAAGCTAAAACCTTGGGAAGGAATTAAGGTACCGCCTGCTTTCTGTTGTTCCTCCAAGATCTTCTGCAAGTATCTTGCGTGTTCCTCTATACGTAACTGAAGAGCTCGTTGTATCTGTTTACATCAAATACAAGTATGGTAAAACAAAAGCGATACCAATATTTGTCAATAAAGATCATAATGATATTATTCTAATCCAATTCAAGCTTATTATATGTATAATCAGTTTCTAAAACTTAATTATTTAATACATAACAGTTAACTATTAATTTACAAATTCAGTACATAATTCAATTAGTATTTCAGTAAAACTGATGATTGATTGTATATTTTACATTATGCACATGATGAATGATAATGAGAGGTTAAACAAGTAGAACCAACCAGCACTGTTTTTCTTGGAATTTCAAAAAATTTGAGATAAAAAAATTTAAGTTTTGTTTGATAAATAAAAATATATTTGTTTCGCTTTCAATATCCATATATTTTTGTAATATAAACAATTATGAGTTGAAAACAAAAATAAACAATAAAAAGAAGTATAATAAAAATAGTGATGGAGTTTTGAAAATTTTAAATTATTTTTTAGTGTATTTTATTGTACAATGTAATTTTTTATGTACATTTATGAAAACTGATAGGAAATGAAATCAAAAGTTATTTTTGTATACCAAACAAAGCCTACGACTTTTCATATTCTTTATATATTTACATGTATGGATTTCAGAGATAAGAAACAAAAGTAGTTTCATGTATCAATATGAGTTTTCCAAATTTTAAGCCAAAAAAAAAAAAGACAAAAGAAAGGAAACAGAAGTTATATTTCGGTATCATGTTTCAATCACTGAAATTTTAAGCAGCAAGAAGGAGAAAGTCTATCCTTCCGATACCATTTGGAAAAACAAAGAACTAAGTATCATGAAAGAAGATTTAACAGGAAGTCAAAGTTCAAGATGAAAGAGACTGAATTGCGAATTGAGAAGAAAATATACCTCAAGTTGTTCGTGCAACTGCTTCTGAACTTCCACCTGCATCCTGAGAGCCTCAGTAATTTGAATGCCCCTACAAAACAGATAATGAAATTCTTAAAGCTTGTTTAAAAGAGAGAGAGAGTTTCTTGACACTGGGAAATAAAATGTAGCACCAACCCTTTTTTTCTCCCATCACTCTCGGTGCTGCTTGAAGCTGCTTTTTTCTCTTCCGAGCTAGAAGGCTTCTTCTCTAAGTATGAAAGAACAGGCATAATTTCAGAAACTCCAGAAAGCATTGTAATTCCATATCAAATGTAATATGAGACCATTCTTTGCCAGATGTAAGGTTCATATTGTCAACCAAATTGCAGGAGAAATAATTTTCTGAAAAAATTATTTTCTTAAAAAGATATTGACAAAAACACTGCCAACTACTAAAAGCAGTGTGAAAAACTACATAAACACAAGAAGGATATTAATCAATAAACCTACTACATCTAGAAGCTTTAGGACAGAATTATTGTCAACATGCGAGTATATTACTTTAAGCTAGGCAGTCTATTTCAATATGCAAAAAGAGTATGATCAGGCCCAAAATTAAACTACTAATTTGAGCACTTATCAGATTTAGGCATGGAAGTATGTAAAGAAATCTAGTTCCATTGATTTCCAAAATCATCTACTTTACTATCCAGACTGCTCATAATTGGAACAAGTGGGACTTACTGCAGGATAAAACGGACTCGAGAGGCAGATTGAAAGAACAACCTCGTGAATGGAAAGAAGACTTGAAACATTTTAATGAAGTATGGAATATAGCTACACTTTTCTTGTTAGACAATAGTGATAGCATGCGTCATGAAGGTGTTAAGAGACCAACACTAAGGTAATAAATCTCAGAAACTATGTACAAAATCTATACATACTTCCTTTTAATGTATGGCTACGCAAAAGAAAATGATAAAAACTGTAATAATAATGATGGAATGATGACAAGACAATGCGAGGGATCAAGAATTCTCTTCCATGATTTGTCAATTACCTTCTTTTTTCTCTGGCATATACTTGGCCAACCGGTATTTCTGCAAAAGGTTAAAACTGATGTGGGCTCAAAATGAGTCACAGGATGTTTTGTTTAAAACTTCAAAAAGTTAATTGACTACCTGTAGGTGGCTTTTCACATGATAAATAGTCAAACCTTCAACATTCATAAGCTTCAAAACACCTTTTGGAGTAGCCTCTGCATTGGGAAGCAAATGAATTTTAGAACATTGGAATCATGTTAGCATCCATCTTTCATTTACTATCAAACTCTTTACAAAGTATATTATCTTTATGTTTCTTCAGTATATGGGTCAGTGAACATGGTCTAACAAACCTGCACAATGGACTTTATTTATAACAAGAGAAACCATGTCCTTTTTTGTCTAGTACAACAGAAGGCATAGGATACTTACTTTCAGGTCCATCAAGCTTGTTGACTGCCTCTACAAAACGCTCATGGAGTTCAGGTGTCCACCTCATTCTTGGCTTGTGCACAGTAGCTGACCCAGAAGAGGGCTGAGTTGAAACAGCATCAGCAGCTGGTACAACAGAGGCAAAACTTTGACTGCATGTAAAACCTAATGCTGACTTTGGCGAAGCTTGAGGAATTTCATATATTTCCTACATAATATTAGTATCCCAAGAAAGAGAGTAGGAAGAATTATTCAAGATAATGAAGACATTTCCAGAAGAATTGAAGTATTAATTTTAGTTAGATTGTTGTTTGTTGCAGTGCTACAAATGCTTGCTGACATGTACTTACATCAATCCTTGGAGTTTCTCCATGGTCAGTGATAGCAATGTCAAGCTCTTCAGATAAAAATTGCAACTCCATCTGTTCTGTAAGTGCTAAACTGTCATTTCCACAGTTCATACCATGAAAGCTACCATCAGAAGTATCTCCAGGTATATTAAGGAAGTCTCTCATAAGAGCCTCCGACTGGTCGTCATCATATGGATTTCCTAGATCCTCACTGAAAATTGCAGGAGATTTTGCTGACTCGACAGCAGAAGTTGAATGGTTGTATGTGGGAGGATTTGGGAGAAATGGAAGATTTCCAAGCTGCCTTTGGGTTTCTGACTTTGATGAAGATGATAAATATAAACTGGTACAGAAGAGAGAAGAGCGTGAAAATGTGCTCCTAGGATGTTGGCCATTAGGACTAGGAGAGACGGGACTACTTGGTCCAGACTTTAAGAAATGCTTTTGGGGCTGGATCATATATCCTCTTACTTGGTTAGGAGAACCAAGGGATTCTGATTGAATGAAAGGCGAAGTCTCTCTTTCTGTTTCAACACCCAGAAAATTATGAATAGGGGATGTAGTAGTGCAAAATGAATGTCTGACTCCATTCCTAGACTCACTTGGTGCTACTGACATGATACTTCTATGCTTCATGGTTTCAGAAAAATATCCAATCTTCATTCACAGCCCAAATCAACAGGCACAATATGCCAAAACCTTCTTGGAGATTATCAAGCCAAAAGAGCTAGAGCAATTGATGAGATATACAACTGAAAATAGATTATGAGCATATCTAGGTATTCAGCACAGGAAGAAAGTCCAGTAAGACTGAGGATCTATTAATGATCTATCATAAATTTTAACAAGGTCTCCATTCTTGAATAAGGATCCCTCTTATGTCAGCAAAAATAGGCAACATCTCCTCAAGCAAAAACTTTCAGGACTTCCACTTGAGGGTAGGAGAGTGCTAATAATGTCTGCCTGATAAAGGAAGAAGACTCCCACTGGAGAAAGATCAACCGTTAACTTAATAAGGACTTGCAGGCGAAACCATTATCAAATATGATACATGAACTTATTAATAAAAGAGAATGTCGGAAATACTTTTCTTTTAATGAAACTTGTCAAACGTATCACAAATCTAATCACCATCGCTTAGTTATCAACAGCACCATAGCTAAAGAACACAATGATAATATGAACATAAGGATGAAGACTCTAAGATTATAAGTTGAAACAGAACAGATTAATGGAAATACATTTTCTTGAACATACAAAGTTCAAAAGTTTTTACATAATCAATACTGAAGCATTTATATATCACTAATTAGTACACATATTTATATTTTCATTCAGTACAAAAATCAGTATGCTATCTTTTGGTGCCAAGAAGGTTGTACTTTGTTCTGCATATGACATTGTCGTAACTTCCTAAAGGTTATATTAGTTGTGTTGTTTAACGTATACAAATGAACCCAAATTACCCTTATATAATTTATGGACTCTTATAGACCAAATCATCATGTCTTTTTACTTCAAAAACTAAGAGCTAAGCATTTTCGATCCATAATTATACCCAAGACTTGTACCTAAATGGAGCAACATAGCATACATCTAATTAAAACAACATTGATGAGAAATATAAAGAAGAGATGACAAACAAGAAATTGACAAGCAAACACGTCTATTGTCATAAGGGAGTTTCAAAGCCTCCTTTAAATCTCTTGTTTGTACAAGCTTGAAAATACTCGTCAAGAACAATCTCCACCATACCCACTCCAAAACCCACTTGACTTTTGTGGAATCCTAATTCTCAACCAGGAAAAAAGTAACAGAAATTCAAAAAAAAAAAAAAAAAAACCATAGATGGAAATGCTTATCCAAGTCAGAAAAATAAAGGAGACACAGAATGAAGAAGAACTGAGGGGTGAAAATTACTTTGTGCTGAAACTGTTACCAGTTTGAGATGGGATTGCATAAATTACAGCCAATTAAGTAGAAATCTTCATTTATTCATGTAAATTGGTAGAGAAGATGAACTATATATACTTGAAGAAGGAACTAGATATACTTGAGCTGTATAAATTACCAGTAATAATTAATGTTCGAAGATAAAAAATAACAGAAAGGAGAAAGAACAACCAATTAAAATTCGAAAAGCCACCAAGAAAAACAAAAATCAAAGATAAAAGAAAGAAGAAAGACGAAAAGTCATCCAAAGAGAAAAGCAAGTAGCAGACGAACTGACTCATTCGTCTTCTTCATAACGCATATGCAGGAAAAGAAAAGGGTAGAGGAGAGAAAGCGAAACCTGATATGAGAAACGACTTCCTTCTTTCCAAGAATCTCTGCAGAGGAAATGGTTGCTGAGTTTAATGATTGAGTTGGGTATAACAGTAAAGTAAGAAAAATCAAGGAAAAACAAATGGAAATGGGGGAGTCAAGTTCAAAGTGCTATGATTTTTTGGTGGGTGTGGTTGTGGGACGGAAGAAGATGGCGGATTTATTTTTTCTTGGAGATCCCTGCAGTCTAATTATTGCTTTGATTTCCTTATTATAATAATAATTTTACCATTAATGATTTTATAAGTTAATATTTGATTCCTAAGTTTTAATTATTTTATATAAGATAAATTAAATTAATTAAGAATTAACTCTTACGCAAACTATATTTAATTAACTTGATCAGCAATAATGAGATTAATTTTTGAGGCTATCTTACACTGCAAAGAATCGATTATTTTAAAATTAAATTATTTATAACACCAAATTAATTACTTTTACGCAAATAATGACCAATTTCTGCATATATTATGCTGAAAATTTTATATTTCTTTATTATTACAGACTCCTCTAATTTTGAACATTTAAAATTTATATACACTAATAAAAGATATTTTAATGTATTTGGGTTATTATAATATTATTTTAATTAAAATAATTTAGTGTTTTCAATACAATATTTTTTTAACTAAAAATATTTTAAAAGCAAAAATTATGGATAAGCATGGAACTGGGTTGGAATAAAATCATTAACAGTTGCCAGTTTGGGTTTGCTAAGTAATCCAATGGCATTTTCACTTCAAGATTTGGCTGCGCGCGTGTCTACAACCGCGTTTTGATTCTCGCATCCACGAGCTAATTCTGGAGTGTAATTCACGTACCAATGGAATGTGAAGTTGATCCTGTGTCGTTTTGTCCAAGATTCCATGGCTGCCAAGTGATGGATTTGGCTTTTCTGTCTCTATATGCTATGCTATGACGTCATCATCTTTTGGTTATTAGTTTTTCTTTGGGTATCAATGATTACACTTCATAAGAAAATATTTATAATAATATTTTTTTTTTTCGCCTTTTATTAAAGTTCTTTTTCTAAAATTCTAGAAGGTAGAAATTATTATTACAAGTTAAATATCTAATCCAATTAGAATTATATTTTTTACTTTTTAATATTTATATTATATCATTCATGTTAAAATACAAAATTTACCTTAAAAAATTCACTTTTTCTTTCAAAAAATTAAAAAATAACTTTATATATGAATTAACATTTATTATTAATAAAATAATTACTTAAAATTAATGAGTAATATTTATTTTATTTAACGGTAAAAATATTTTAGAATAATTTTAAGTAGTGTAATAAATTTTTATTAATCAAAATATTTTAAATCATTTTAGGAAGTAAAATAATTTTTTTTTCAATTCAATTAAAAATAAATTAGTTATGTCAATAGTAATATTTTTTCAAACAAAAGTATTGTAATCACTTTAGAAATTGAATTTATATTTTATTTACAAATTGATATTTAATTATCAATAAATTATTTTAATAATTTAAAATTCATGTATTTTATTAATTAAATAATATATATATATTAATTATATCGTAATTTTTTTAATAAATAAATATTAAAAAAACAAAATAGTAATTATAAAAAATAAAAAGAAATACCAACTATTTAGTTAATAAAATATAACTATTTAAATTAAATTTTCTTCATAATTGTTTGTCTAGGCAATATTAGACAAACATGTATAACTCACATACCCAAATAAGTGTATGTATGCATATATATATATATATAGAGATTTATCTGTAAATCCAATGAATCCAGCTGTGACATTCCTCAGAAATTTCACCCTTGATACAAGAGACAGATTCCAAGAACAAAAAAATACATGTATATAAAATAAATAAGCATAAGAATTTATAATTCATAGTTGAAATTTTAGTGATGATGATTTTAGCAGAGACAAACAGTGGGGCCAGCTCTCCATTATATGAAACAATGACACTGACTCCTTTGCCTTTCATTTCATTTAATTGCGTCATTTATTATAATTATTATTTAAATTACTTTTATTTATTTATATTATATATATATAATTCCCCACTAAATATATTTTTCTTTATATTTTTTTTTTAAAAAAAAAAGAGAAAATAATTGGAATTTGAGACATTAAATTTTATTGAAAACTGTTATGTCATCAGATTAGTCAGGTATTATTAATTTTAGACTATTGTAATTAAATAGTTGATTAAATATATTAACGAATTATTTTTTAAAAAAAAGTAGTAATCTCACACAAAACAACTTATCTGTGATCAAACTAAAAATAATAATAATCACAATTTCGGCAAAAAAAAAAATAATAATTTTTTTAATTAAATTAAAAACAATAGTTAAATTATTTATAAAAGAATTAGAATACTATCTTAAAATAGAAATATAATTAAAGCATGCAATATTAATTTTTTATTATTTTAATACGAATTACTTATTTTAATAAAATATTAAAATATTAATTAAATTATGTATAAATTAATCTCAACACTACTTTGTATATACAATAATAAGATTTATTATTATATCTTAATTGGATAATTCTAGTTTTGTGCTTGTTTTATTACATTTGATTACTATGGTTTAGTTGTTTAACACATAAAAAGTTATTACAATTCGTATATCACATGTATAATTAAACGAAATTCATTTGGTTATTCTAATTTTACAAAATTACTTATTAAAGAATGAGTCATAAAACTATTTTATTTGAATTGAATATAAAATTGATCTTGAATTAAAATATTATTTTTATTTAAAATTTTATTACATTTATGTTATATTTTTTTATATTTTATATAATTATATTATATTCAAACTCAACATAAATATTACAATTAGAAAGAGAAACACAAGGAACAAAGAGTTATATACGTAATAAGTCGAACTGCAAGAATCAGTTATTGATCGTATTAAATAATAATTGCAATGTTTTTTAAGTGTCCCAAGGCATCAAGCACGCACCAGCTTTATATAAATCTGAAAATAAATTTAATCACCTTTTTTTGTCCTCTTCTTTACGTACATTAGCCGGTGACCTACACATGGAGGGGTAGAGATTTTATACACACAAGTACATGTGTAAGTATATATATATATATATATATATGTAATTTACAAGGCCATTTGACAACTAGGAATCTTGATACGAGATTCAACCGGCCAAATTTTATTATTAAATTCTTTTTGGGGGGATCTTCGGCAGACACCTTAATTGAGAATATATTTATTTATTTATAATAAAAAGTTATCAATGTGGTAATTCGATAATTTCCAACACGAACTAAATAAACATGGATAGTTACAGATTAATATGTAATTAATGGGTTTAAAGTGAGTAATCTTTTGATTTCTATTTATTTATTTAATTTTTAATAAAAGCTATAGCTATTAGTCAAGTAGCAAATATGTAATCACAATTTTAATTAAGTGCAAGTAGTTCGATAACTTATTAAATATAAATTAATTAATTTTTTCACTCTAAATTCATCTTTTAGGTATTAAAATTAAAATTTTTTATTTAAAATATTGACTTCATACCACTCGAGACGTTATTTTGTTGATGTTCTAACTTTTAACTTAAAATATATCATTCACTATTCAATAAATTTTTGATTATTGACTTATTAATTTATGAGTTGAAAAAAACAATTATTATAGGGTTAGATAATCTTGTCAAAGTCATCTACAATAATTAGCACTTAGAAACTTATGAAGTACTACTCCCAATGGATGAAGTATATGTACAAAAAGGATCGAGGTTTAATAATGTAATTCTAAATCTTCCGTTTATGCCA
>NW_019014682.1:232084-252311 GCF_000150535.2 Carica papaya | reverse complement strand
TGGGTAAAAATATTATTTGGATTTAATTGAAATTGATTTTGGGAAAAAATGGTGAAATTTTGGATTCTGTGGGTGTTTTTGAAAAGAAAATCGAAAACTGGGGGTCAAAATGTAATTTAAAAAAGTTGTGTCACGTCAGCAGCCACATCAGCGGCCCGGTCAGCAGCTCCGGCCAATCAGGACGCACCGAGTGGCAAGAAAACACTAACCAGGGGACGGGCCACGTGAGCAATTCGCGTGCGCGCGATCGGACGACCCAGATCAAACGTGCGCACGGACGGCCCAGATTTAATCCTAATTAAAGTGCGATCGAACGGCTCAGATTTAATCTTGATGGACGGTTGAGATTAAAAGGCAAAGGGTATAAATAACCCCACCCATACCTGACCACAAAAACCCTAGCCGCCAGTGCCTCGCCGGAGAAGAAGAACCAAACGCCGAAAGAGCCGGCCGCCGCCACTCGCCGTCGCACCAGGGAAGTTTCCGACCACCGATCGAGGTAAATTTTCTCTTCCTTGCTCGTTTTTCGATGCTGAGTCCGCCTATAGCCAAATTGGAGCCAAACTACTGGCCAAACGGCTGAAAAACCTAGCCGAAGCCCAGCGGCGCCACCGCGCCCCTCCTCAGTTTTTGCCTCCGATGAGGCCTTTTCCGGCCTCCGTTCGATGCAAATTTTATACCACTGTGATCACCGTTCTTTTCTCTATAGGTTGATCGGAGCCAAACACCAAAACGTGACTCACGCCGGAGGAGCCGTCACACCCGAGAGCACCGCCGCCAGTACCGGTAGTGCGTTTCAGTTTCCCAGAAAAAATTCAGGGAAATTAGGGACAGCCTGTAGGCGCACTGTAGAGTCGAATTCAGACCCCGAAACAGGTAAGGACCCCTCACCCTATTTCCTATCACGGTATTAAAGCTAAATAAATAATTAAACTGTACTGTGTGACTTTATAGATGTATAATTGATTTAGGTTGCCAATGGGGCCCGAGTCTGATATAGTGTTGGTCTGTTATTGTTTGATCTAATTTTCAGTATTAAATGCAGCATGATATTTGATGTAATTATGTTATGGTCTCGTATGCATGAACTATGGTTTCTTTTATTATGGTTTGTATAATGGTGAAACCGGTACTGTACTCTCTTATTTGGTGTCCATTACTGGTTTATATGTTGTGTGTGATTGGATGATTGAGATAAAAAAAAAAGGCAAAAAGGTTATGTGAATTGATAAATGGATAATGTGGACAACCTGACTAGATATTCTAGAAGATGGTGGATGGATCGGGTCCGTAGGGAACCCTACCGGGAACGTAGTCTCTCATACCGGACGGGGTATGGAGACCTTATGTGTTTTGGCGCCCATACCGGACGAGATATTGGGACGACCCATTTCACCCTCATACCGGACGGGGTATTGAGGTTCATGGTTTTGGCGCCCATACCGAACGGGGTATGGGGACGACCCTGGAATCATGTTATAAATGTTAAGGGTTCATGGGTAGCGGGACCCCTATGGATCCCCATGGATACTAGTAGGCTGGTAAAAGAAGAAAATATTTTGTTTGATGATTGAAATGCAAAGGCATGATAAGTGTTATGCTATAAAGTTTATATGATTTCATGATAATGATAATGTTATTGTTTTCATATGTTGCTTTCATGGATCTCACCGAGGTAAGTGGATAGTAAAAGTTTTTATGTTAATAAACGAGTTTGTTATAAATTATGCTCTATTGGTCATTTTTGTTTTCTACCCACCTTTACTTCCGTGGTGGTGAGATAGTGTGATGTCTTTACTGGGCTGGTGTAGCTCATTCCTTATTTAACCATTCCAGATCAAGAAGACATCGTTCCCGAGCCCGTTCCGCAGGAAGACGGCGATGGAGACGCCTAAAGACTCCATAGCTATATTTATAGTTCTTATCTCGAATATCTCTTTTAGTTAGTTTGTTCTTTCATGTTTTGAGTACGTTTTGGTTATTGTGTAAGAGATGTTAATCAATAATTTTATTTCGCTTCCGCATTTGACATTTTTAATACATATATTTCATTTAAATTTCCGGGGCCGTTATATATTACTTCTCCAATGCATCATGTAGTGCATATTCAATTCCTCATACTTTTGAAACCCAAAATTTTCTTTTCTCCATAAAGTATGTGTTAAACCAAGGAGTAAAATCAAGAAAGTACTTTCCTCTTACTTGTTCCTCACCATGGTTGATTTCTCTTGTAATACTCGGGTTCGAAGAACGACTCGAGACAAAGTTTTTATTTATTTTTAATTATTAATTTAAAATAATTAATTATTTTATTTTATTTTTATTTAATTAAAATTTTAAGAAAAAATAAATTAAGAACGAGATTGAAAACAATTTTGGAAAAAAAAGTTAAAATTTGGGTTATGTGAATATTTTTTTTAAAAAAATTAAAAATAAGGGGTCAAAGTATAAATAGAAAAAATTCGGTCACGTAGAACCGCAGTCAGCAGTCTCGACGAACTGGAGCGCAACGCGTGGCAAGGTGCGCTGACATCGGTGCCACGCGGGAGGCCACAATGGCGATCTGCATGCCCCGCGATTAGATGACCCAAGAGCGATCTCGCTCACGTGGACAACCCGGATTTATTTTTTCCTTAAGTGTCATAGGACGGTCGAGATCAATCGTGATAAACGACTCAGATTCGTTTTCTACTTAGGTGCGATCGCACGAACGAGATCGATCGCGATGAACAGTTCAGATCGACATAGAATAGTTATAAATACTTCACATCACACGGGAATCTGAACCCTAGCTGCCAGCCCCTGCTAGAGAAGAAGAACCAAACACTAGAGAAGGAGGCCGACCGCTGACCACCGCCGCACCGGAGCCACTGTCGATCGCCAAAAAAGATAAAAATTCTCCCTACCCACTCGGAATTTAATTTCGGGTACCCCTATGGGCGAATCATAGCAAGAGGGATGACGTGTAAGCCAGAAACTGCGGGCAAAGTCGAGCGGAGTTGCCACGGCTAAAATTATAAAATTCATCTGATGAGCCCCTTCCCAATTCTCGTTTCACGTGATTTTTTTTATCATTGTATCACCATCCTTTTATGTGTAGGATAGCCGAAGAAAAAATCTCAGTCGCAAAGGAGGATCGGCAAAGTCGCCATACCCCGAGGCCCCCCCGTCGGTAGGTTCATTTTTTTGTGATTTTCTGGCCAACCAGAGCCCATAACGTGTTTTTCTGCAGGGATACAACCAAAACCAGCCAAAAATGGCCAGGCCGAGGCGAACCACTATCGTGGGCGGCAGAGTCGGCGCTGGAGCATGGCGACGGCACCCTGCCGGAACTCTAAAATTTGCCATAAAAGTTTTGAACATCGATTTTGAATTTTTTAGGGTAACTTTAGGTTTATGACGAGTGTTTTGAATTCTACAGAAAAATTCAGAACACTCGGAACCCATTAGGAGGCGTAGTAGATAGCTCGACGTCTCGAAATACCAATACAGATAAGGATCCCTCACCCTATTATCCATTATGGTAAATTGAAGTTTAACGATATATAATTTTGTATTTTTGTGAAAAATTAGAAAATTATAAAAATAATTACAGATTACTAATAGAACCAGAACTGGTTAATCCACAATTGTCTTGATTTTTTGCTTATTTTTCAGTATTGTCTTATTTGTTTGATTTTAATATAGTATATGTTCTTAATTTTTAGTTTCAATGGTCTTATCGACTTATCTAATTATTTTAGTTATATACCGTCAGCATTAATGTAGTTTAATTGATTAATGAATGTGATATGAGATATTAGTATACGTTTATTGGTTGTTTGTTGATAAAAATCTGTATGTGAAAGATTTGTTGGTTACCCAGGGAAATGGCAGATGGGTCCGGTACATAGGGAACCCTAATGTGAACGTTACCTCAGTTGGACGAGACTGAAAAATTCGTTACGAAAAAAGTTTAGGAGATATGATTCACTCTCATAACGAACGGGGTATCGAGGTGATGGAATATTTGGCTCCTATTACCGGACAGGTTATGAAACGACCAATCAATTATAAAATTAGATATTGGGTTCACGAGTAGAAGGGACACCCTTATGGACCCCCAGGGGTACCAGTAAGCAGGTAAGAAATGAAAGTTGTTGTTTTCTCGTTCTCTTATACGTAAAAGTAAAAAGTGATATGGATATGAGTCTTCATAGGTTATCTTTAGAAAACTCGTTATAGTAAGTATTAAACAAATGTCTTCAAGTTTAAATGTATTTAAATAAAGTAAGGGCTTTATTAGTAGTTTTTCTGATTTTTACCAATTTTTTATTTTCTGTATCTGTGATTAGTGTGATATTCTTACTAGACTAGTGTAGCTCACCCTTTCATTAACTATTTTAGATCAAGAAGACTAAGATTCATATCCCGATCAGTAAGAGGGTTATGAGTAGTTCACTATTTGGACTCCCTTCAAGTGCTAGTGAAGGTTATCCTAATATGCTTAGTTATTCGTTTTTCGTTTTATTTCTTTAATTTTCATTTATCTTTTAGAAATGACATTCCCGTAACCCTATTGAGCATTCAAAATTATTGTGTAAGGAATGTAAACTCTAACTTTATTAATCGCTTTCGCATTTAATTCATGAATTTATTTTTCTTTAAGTTTCGAACCTCTACAGTTGGTATCAATATCAGAGCCGCGTTCCTCGGAACCATTCCTTACACAAAGACTTAAAAACAACAAAATACAAACTATCACTCTCAAACCTTCATTATGAAAAGTAAGTAAAAGGACATGAGGAGAGGAGGGCCTTTACTAAACAAGGTAGCCCAAGATGGGTCGTTTCGAGAGGATATCGATGGTTCTTCGAGATGTTAGAGAGACTTATCAATGCTCAGCAGGCCAGGGCAAAGATGAGGGAGCTGTCTGACCCTCCATCACTACTACAGTATGAGTCACCACTACAACAAAAGGGTTCAGTGCCATCTCAATACAATCCTGCCTCTCTACTGTATAATCTAACACTGCCACAGTACAATCCGGTACCCCACCATACAACCGAGTGCCATCACAGAATCACTCAATCCCTCCCCAACATGATCTAGGTCCTCTTTAACAGGACTTGTAAGCACCGCAGCAAGGACCATGGGGACTGACCTTACTATCGCCTCAACAACACCTGCCGTATCTGCGGAAGTGCCCAGCACTACGCGAGCTAGGGTCTACGGAATTAAAAATCAGGTCAGACATCCAGTTTAGGGCATAATATATATCCTAACTCAGCAAGATACTGAAGCCAACCCGGACATGATACAGGACAAACCTAAGAAAGAAGTTTGCATTCAAAAGATCCAGTAGTTTGAAACTTCTCAAATGTGTTTTCTAACAAACTACCCAAACTACCAGTGAACAGGAAATCACCATAGATCTTCAGTATGACACCCAGTCTATCTCTGTTGCCCCTTATCGTATAAGTAGTGTTGGGATGGAAGAACTGAGAAAACAGATCAATAAATTACAAGACAGTAGATTCATCCGACATAGTGTATCTCCTTAAGGTGCTGCAGTCATATTTGAAAGGAAAAGGGATGGGACATTACGCTTGTGTATTGACTATAGGAGATTGAACAGAATCACGATCAAGAATAAGTACCATCTCCTCATAATTAATGTAGCACTCGGAAAGGAGGAGGAAAAAAAAAAAAAAAAAGCCACGTCAGCAGGCCCGGTCAGCAGTCCCGGCCAACCGGGGCTTGCCACGTGGCAAGACCACGTCACTCCGAAAGGTAGCCACGTTGGCGATCCGCGTGGGTGAAATCCGACGGCCAAGATCAATCGCGCGATCGGACGGTCCAGATACAATCGCACGGACGGCCCAGATTCAATCAAAAACGAACGGCCCAGATTAAAACAAAATGGACGGCTGAGATCAAAAGGCAATGGGTTATAAATAGAACCCCCACACCAGACCACAAACCCTAGCCGCCTGCCGCTCGCCGGAGAAGACGAACCAGAGGCCGACCGCCGCCACCCGCCGCCGCACCGGGGAAATTTCCGACCGCCGATCGAGGTAAATTTCATACTCCCGACTCGTTTTTCCACGCTGATTCCTCCTATGGCCAAATCAAAGCCAAAATTCTGGCCAAACGGCCGGAATACGCGGCCGAAGACCAGCGGCGCCGCCGCGCCCCCTCTCGGTTTTTGCCTCCGACGAGGCCCTTCCCGGCCTCCGTTCGATGCAATTTTTATATCACCGTGATCACCATTCTTTTCTCTACAGGTTGACCGGAGCCGAATCACCAAAACACGAACCTCGCCGGAGAGCCGCCGCACCCGAGAGTGCCGCCGCCGGTAAGCTCCGTTTTTCCGTGATTTTTTGGCCCCCCGAGAGCCCTAGGGTTGTTTTCTCACAGGGACCGATGCGAGTGTGGCCGAACGAAAATGGCCGAAAACAGCCAACCCGAGGCGACTCGCCGCCGCCAGCGGCGGCGCTGTCGCCGGAGCACCGCGGAGCCGCCGTGCCGGAGTTGCGATTTGGGCCGATTGAGGCCCTGGGCCTAATTTGGGTTTTTTTTGGAACACGTGCAGGTACCAATAGTGCATTTCAGTTCCCCGAGGAAAATTCAGGGAAAATTAGGGACAGCCTGCAAGCGCACCGTGAAGCCGTGTTCGGACCCCGAAACGTGTAAGGACCCCTCACCCTATTTCCTATCACGGTATTAAAGTTCAAAATGATAAAACGGTATTTTTTGAATTAACGAATGTGTGAAATTGCTTAAGGTTGCTAATGGAGCCCGAGTCTAGTGTGATTGATGATTTACTGTTATTTGGCCTGTTTTACAGCTTTAAATGCAGTATGAGGTTTGATGTGTTTATTTTATAGTTTCGTGTGCATATATTACGTTTTTATTGGTTATGGGTTGAATGACTGAAAAACTGATACCGTATGTTGTCTGTTGGCATGAATTACGATTTGCTTGTTTAAAATGTGAATTGATAATACTTACTGAGGAAGAGGAAAATGAAAGATTGTGTAGACTGATAACTGTATGATGGGGTCAGCCTGACTAGATATCCTGGGAGATGGTGGACGGACCGGGTCCGTAGGGAACCCTACCGGGATTGTGGTCTCACATGCCGGACGGGGTATGGAGATCTTATGTGTTTTGGCGCCCATACCGGACGGGGTATGGGGACGGCCCGTTTCACCCTCATACCGGACGGGGTATTGAGGTTTATGGTTTTGGCGCCCATACCGGACGGGGTGTGGGGACGGCCCTGGAAACTGATTATGAATGTTAAAGGTTAACGGGTAGCGGGATCCCTATGGACCCCCATGGATACTAGTAGGCTGGTAAATGAGAAAATGATATGTTGTATAATGATTGAATTACAAAAGGTGTGATAAGTGCTATATTTTACAACTTATATTATTCCTTGATTGTGATAATGTTATTGTTTTTCTTATATTGTTTCATGAATTCCACCGAGGTAAGTGGATGGTAAAGGTTTTATCATAAATAAAAGGATTTGTTGTAAATCATGCTCCATTAGTCTTTTGTGTTTTTCTACCCACCTTTACCTCCGTGACGGTGAGATATCGTGATGTTCTTACTGGGCTAGTGTAGCTCACTCCTTATTTAACCATTTCAGATCAGGAAGACATGGTTCCCGAGCCCGTTCCGCAGGAGGACGACGAAGGGGATGCCTAGAGACTCTGTAGTCATACTCATAGTTTTATTTTCGAGTTTCTCTTTTAGTTAGTTTAATCTTTTATATTTTAAGTACGTTTTTGGTTTTCGTGTAAGGGATGTTAACTGAAATTTTGATCTCGCTTCCGCATTTTATGTGTTTAAATACTCATTCCATTTTAACATTTCCGGGGCCGTTACAATTAATGACCTTTTTGACCAGTTGTAGGGTACACATGTCTTCTTCAAAATAGATTTATGTTCGGATTACTACTAAGTAAAGATCAAGACAGAGGATATTCTCAAAACAGCTTTCAAAACCAGGTACGAACATCATGAGTTCCTAGTCATGCATTTTGGATTAACCAATGCACCAACCATTTTTATGGATTTGATGAACAAAGTTTTCAGATAATTCTTTGATCAGTTCGTCATTGTGTTTATCGATGATATCATGATCTATTCAAAGAGTAGAGAGGAACACACTCATCACCTGACTCAAGTTTTGTAGGTTCTTAGGGAGAAGAAACTGCATATAAAATTGAGCAAGCGTAGGTTCTGGCTCAAGTAGACTACATTTCTAGGACACATCATATCAAGGAATGGAATATTAGTGAATCCCGAAAAAGTTGAGACAATGCTTGGATGGGAGAAATTAACATCGGTTAAGGAGATTCATACATCTCTATTGCCCCTTACTGTATAAGTAGTGTTGGGATGGAAGAACTGAGAAAACAAATCAATAAATTACAAGATAGCGGATTCATCCGACATAGTGTATCTCCTTAAGGTGCTGGAGTCACATTTGAAAGGAAAGGGGATGGGACGTTACGCTTGTGTATTGACTATAGGAGATTGAAAAGAATCACGATCAAGAATAAGTATTATCTCCTCATAATTAATGACCTTTTTGACCAGTTGTAGGGTACACATGTCTTCTTTAAAATAGATTTGTGTTCGGATTACTACTAAGTAAAGATCAAGACAAAGGATATTCTCAAAACAGCTTTTAAAACCAGGCACGAACATCATGAGTTCCTAGTCATGCCTTTTGGATTAACCAATGCACCAACCATTTTTATGGATTTGATGAACAGAGTTTTCAGATAATTCTTTGATCAGTTCGTCATTGTGTTTATCGATGATATCATGATCTATTCAAAGAGTAGAGAGGAACACACTCATCACCTGACTCAAGTTTTGTAGGTTCTTAAGGAGAAGAAACTGCATATAAAATTGAGCAAGTGTGGGTTCTGGCTCAAGTAGACTACCTTTCTAGGACACATCATATCAAAGAATGGAATATCAGTGAATCCCAAAAAAGTTGAGACAATGCTTGGATGAGAGAAATTAACATCGGTTAAGGAGATTCATAGCTTTCTAAGAATGACAAGTTATTACCATAGGTTTATAGAAGAATTTTTCAACCTACCCGCTCATTTGACTCAGCTCACAAAGAAGAACATTAAATTTGAATGAAATATAGACTACAAAATGATCTTTACAGAACTCAAGAAGTGATTGAGTACTGCACCCGTGTTAGCCTTACCGAGTAGAATAAGTGGCTATACAGTGTACAATGATGCTTACTACTTAAAGTTGAGTTATGTTTTAATGCAGCACGACAAGGTCATAGCTTATGGGTCCAGGTAGTTGAAGAATCATGAGAAAAATTATCCTACTCATAACTTAGAACTTGCCGCCATTATCCACGTCTTGAAGACTTGATACTACTATCTGTATGGGGAAACTTTTGAGATTTTTACTGACCATAAGATCTTGAAACACATATTCACTCAGAAATATCTGAACATGCGTTAAAGGCATTAGATAGAGCTCTTCAAGAATTATGATTGTAATATTTTGTATTACCTGAACAAAGGTAATATAGTAGCTGACACGCTCAATAGAAAAAGTGCAAGTATGTTAACTTACATAATGATTTTTAAATGCAGGTTAATAAGGATTGCACAACAAATACGACTTCGGGACTTAAAGAGAGTTGCATGCTTAATCTACCTAACTGTCCAACTTGAATTGATATAGAGAATAAGAGAAGTCCAATTAACCGATTCCACCATAGTCGCCATCAAGAAAGATGCAGAACAGGGCGGACATCCAGAATTTCAAGTCTCTACCAATAGATTACTCAGGTTTCATAATAAAGTGTGTGTTTTAACTGACAGTGAACTAAAAAGGGACATCATGATAGAGGTTCACAACTTTAAATTCGTCATACATCCCAAAATTACTAAAATATATCAAAGTATGCGTTCCTGATTTTGATGGAGTGGGATGAAAAGAGAGGTAGCCAACTTTATTTTCAAGTGTCTAGTATGCCAACAGATTAAGGTAGAGCATCAACGCTTAGGTGGGTCACTTCAGCCATTAGTGATCTCGAAGTGAAAGTGGGAATATAATACAATAGATTTCGTAATAGGGTTGCCTAAGGCACGCTCAAGACATGATACCATTTAGGTAATTGTCGACCGGCTCACCAAGTCTTCTCACTTTTTGACTATTAGCATGACCGACCCATTGGATAAGTTAACAAGAATGTATATCCGAGAGATAGTCAGGTTTCATAGAGTTCTAGTGTCAGTCATATCTGACAGAGACCCCAAATTCACTTCTCAATTTTGGTCTAATTTTTAGCAAGGTATGGGAATGAAACTGTCCCTTAGCATCGCATTCAACTCTCAAATCGATGGACAATCAGAGAGGACGATTCGCACACTAGAGAATATACTTCGAGCTTGTGTTCTAGACTTCGAGAGTCATTGGGACGATCACTTACCTCTGATAGAGTTCATATCCAATAACAGTTATCAGACAAGTATCGGCTAAGCTCTGTACGATGCATTGTATGGCCGCTCATGTAGATCATCGATCCGTTGGAAAGAGATGGGTGATAGAAAATTATTCAGACCAAATCTTGTGGAGGAGATTACAATCAAGATAGTTAAGATCAGGAAGAACATTCAGATAGCTCAAAACAAATAAAAAAGTTATACGGACTCCCGGAAGAGGGATTTAGAAATTGAGAAAAGTGATCAAGTGTTTCTTAAGATCACTCATTTCAAAGGGATCAGTAGATCTTGCAAGAGGAAAAAATTAAATTCTCAGTTTATCGGACCATTTGAGATCTTAGACCGGATTGGTACGATCACCTACAGATTGACACTACCTCCAGAGCTATCTAGGGTTCATAATGTGTTCCACGTATCTATGCTACACAAGTACAACCCAGACCCCTTGCACATCCTGTCCTACGAGTCCTATTTACATAAGGAGGATCTATCCTATAAGGAGGTACCGGTAGGCATTGAAGACTGAAAAAGTAGAGTACTCCGCAACCAAAAAATTCCATTCATCAAGGTCCTATGACAGAACCATACACAGGAAGATGCCACTTGGGAATTGGAATCGAACTTTAGGGCCCAGTACCCTCAACTGTTCGACTGAGTGAGAAAGTGACCAATTTGAGGGATCAAATTTTCTCAAATGGGAGAGAGTTGTAAAACCCGAGCCCGAAGAACGACTTGAGATAAAGTTTTTATTTTTTTATTATTAATTTAAAATAATTAATTAATTTTTTTTATTTTTATTTAATTAGAATTTTAAGAAAAAATGAATTAGAGACGAGATTGAAAATAATTTTAGAAAAAATGGTAAAAATTTAGATTTTAAGGGTGTTTTTGAAAGAATAATTAGAAATAGGGGGTCAAAATACAAATAGAAAAAGTTCGACCACGTAGGATAACCCAGTTAGTAGCCTCGACAAACCAGAGCGCGCTGCATGGTAAGGCACGCTGACATCGGTGCCACGTAGGAGGCCACGCTGTCGATCAACATACCTCGCAACTGGACGACCCAGGATCAATCCCGCGTGCGTGAACGGCCTGAATTCGTTTCTTCCTTAAGCACGATCAGACGGTCGAGATTAATCGTGATGAACGGTTCAGATTCGTTTCCTCATACGTGATTGGACGAATGAGATCGATCGCAATAGATGACGAGATAGTTATAAATACTTCGCATCATACGAGAACCTAAACCCTAGCAGCTAGTCCTCGCCGGAGAAGAAGAACCAGACGCCAGAGAACGAGTTTGATTGTCGACTATTGCCGCACTAAAGTTACCGTCGATCACCAAAAAAAGTAAAAATTCTCCCTATCCGCTCAGAATTCGATTCCGAGTACCCTTGTGGCCAAATCGGAATAAAAAGAACGGCAATTGAGCCAAAAATCGCAGGTAAAGCCCGGCGGAGCTGTCGCAGCTAAAACTCCAAAATTCCTCCGATGAGCCCCTCTTCGATTTTTCGTTTCACGTGATTTTTCGATCAATTATATTCACTATCCTTTTCTGTGTACTGTAACTAAAGAAAGAACCTCAGCTGCAAAGAAGGATCGGCGGAGCCGCTGCACTTAGAGCCCCTCCCCCCCCACCAGTAGGTTTATTTTTTTGTAATTTTTCGACCAAATAAGGCCCCTAACGTATTTTTTTTAGGGATACGACTAAAATCGGACAAAATCGACTAGACTGAAGCGAATCGTCGTTGTGGACGGCAGAGTCGGTGCTGGAGCACAGCGGCATCGCTGTTCTAAAACCCCAAAATTGGCCGAAATTAGTTTTGGACACCGATTTTGAGTTTTTTAGGGTATTATTAGGTATGTGACGAGTATTTTGAATTCTACAAAAAAATTCAAGGAACCCAGTACCTATCATGAGGCGTAGTAGAGAGCTTGATGTCTCAAAATACTGGTCCGGGTAAAGATTCCTCACTTTATTCTCCATTACGGTAAATTGATGTTTAACGATATATAATTTTATATTTTTGTGAAAAATTAGAAAAAACCTAAAAATAATTACAAGTTACTAGTGGAACCAGAACCTATTAGTTCACAATTATCTCAATTTTCTGTTTATTTTTCTGTACTATCCTACTTGTTTAATTTTCGTATAGTATATATTTTTAGTTTATAGTCTTAATGGTCTTATCGACTTATCTGATTATTTTGGTTATATATCGTCAGCATGAATATAATTTAATTGATCTATGAATGTGATATAAGATATTAATATGCGTTTGTTAGTTGTTTGTTGATAAAAATCTATATGTAAAAGACTTGTTGGATACCCAGGAAAAGGGCGAACAAGTTTGGTACATAGAGAACCCTACTGTGAACGTTATCTCAGTCGGATAGAGTTGAGAAGTCCCTTATTTGAAAGGTTTAAGAGATATGATTCACCCTCATATCAGACAGAATATCGATACGATGAAATATTTGATGCCCATTACCGTACGGGGTGTAGGGACGACCGGTCAATTGCAAAATTGGACATTGGTTCACGAGTAAGGGGAACACCCATATAGACCCCTAGGAGTACTAGTAAGCAGGTAAGAAAGAAAAGCTATTATTTTCTCGTTCTCTTATGCATGAAAGTGAAAAGTGATATGGATATGAGTATTCATAGGTTGTCTTTGGAAAACTCATTAAGGTAAATATTAAATAAATGTCTTCAAGTTTAAATGTATTTAAATAAAGCAAGGTCTTCATTAGTACTTTTTCTGATTTTTTACCAATTTTTAATTTTCCGTATTTGTGATTAGTGTGATATTCTTACTGAACTAATATAGCTTACCCTTTCATTAACTATTTCAGATCAAGAGGATTAAGTTTCAAATCCCGATCAGCAAGAGAATTGTGAGTAGTTCCTATTTGAACTCCCTTCAAGTGTTAGTGAATGTTATTTTCTAGAATGCTTAGTTATTCGTTTTATTTCTTTAATTTTTGTTTGTCTTTTAGAAAACATATTCTTGTAACCGTACTGGACATTCAAAATTATTATGTAAGGAATGTAAACTCTAACTCTATTAATCACTTCCTCATTTAATTTATGAATTTATTTTATTTTAAGTTCTGGGCCTCTACACCTCTCATGTACAAATACAAAATTTCCTACTAAAGTATATTCAATATTCAAAAATCATTTCTAACCAAAAATACTAGTTATTGAGAGTTTTAATTCTATTCTACATACTAAATAATGTAAAAAGGAATCTATTATTAAGGTAGGCGAGCTAGGTGAGATTACCATTTACGAGTATATGAAAAAATTACAAGAGTTACATCTCATCCCTAACCTAAAGTCTGTTGATTGCCATATATTAGGGAGGTGAAGGCAAAGCAAAAGATATCTTGCAAAATTATTTTTATGAAGTAAAATACAATTTCATTTTTTATTATTTGGTTTTCCATTTCAATACCTATGTATAATAATGAAGTAGCCACCATTTAACAATTAGTTATTTATATATTTCTTTTAATAAAAAAAAAGTGACATTTCTCTTTTTGAATTGTTGTATCTATATAAGAATCACTAAATCTTTAAAAAAGACAAAAAATATTACAGTTATAAATTATTATATAATTTATCTCTATCATTAATTGTATAAAATATTTATAAAAATAATATTTAAAATGTGGGAGTTACGAAATTAGTCTTGTAAAATATAATAAAAAGTTAATAGTCTCTAAGAAAATTAAAATGACAATTTACTTTCTTTTGTTAATGATAATTGTATATTTTGTAAATATTTTAAGTAGTTGTAGATGAATATATTTTGAATATTAGTAGTAAATATTATACATTAACAAAAAATTATATAAATTTTTTGGCAAAAAAATTAACAAACAACTAAAAGTATAATATTCTGTAAAGTACGATGCTTTTAACCTTTTAAAAGTGTGATAATTTTTACACAATATAGGTAACTTTTATAAAGTAAAATACAAAAATTACCCAACATTAAAAGTAATCTAAATGATTAAGAGATTGTAGGTATGTGCCTTTTCTTTCAAAACAAAAGGAAAAAAAATAAAAATAAAAATAAAATCAAGAACTAACCATCGACATCGAATTCCTCGTGGATCTTTTGAGGTCATTATCTTACTTGGTATACCTATGTTATTTTTTCACATAACCATTCAATTAATTTGGTTTTATATTTTGATTGGGGACCCTGCTACCATCCTCGTCGCGTTCTTCATTTTCATTCCAAAGCCTATCTTATTCAATCTTGGATGATTCCATATTATGACTTGCATTTATTGTTAACATAGTTTTTTTAATTATATTATTTAATTAATTATAAGAAGTCCTAGACAAGATTAAAGTGTGGATGGTTAAAAACGAAGTTCAATTTGCTTTTATTTTTACCATACGAGTGCTTTTAAAAAATTTCTCCAGTAATATGATGTCTCAGTAGGTCAAAATATCAATACAGACAACAGTTATTCATTGTAATATTACAACAAAGGAAAAAGAAGCTTACACTATTTGCATTTAGGAATCTAATGGAAAATATTTCGCATCGACTAATCGAATTCTTACCTCTGATCCTTTAATTATAAAATATAAAGTCAACATATGTTAGAGACATCATATTTATCTATGTTTAATGACTTAAAATTAACGGGAAATCCCCTCAAATACGACAAACAAAAAAGCTTGCGTAAAGAGTGGATAAAATTTACTCTGAAATTGGGGTTTGGAAGAATAATTTTGACTATATCTCTAGAGGATTTAATAAGAAAACCCAGTTTCTTGCAAAATGAGCTCCTATAAAAGTATGGTTTTTAGGCGTAATCTTTGAACAATATACTTTGTCCTTGTATTCCAATTTTCAAATTTATATATATATTTTACCAAAAAATTAACTTACTCGTTATTTTTTGTTAAAAAAAAAAAACGAAGAAGCATTATGACGGAATTGAGGGGCCAAAGTGCATAGATTTATCAAATTGAAACCCCTTGAGATTTGAAAGGTGAAGGGGAAATTTTGTTTGGCTCATGGAGGGGAGTAATGGGCAAAGGAAATTAAGCAAAAGGGTCAACATCTATGATGTGTGGTTGTGACTTTGTGGGGTCTCCAATTCCTTTATATATATATATATATATATATATATATATACATATACATTTATGGCTAGAATTGCAACTTCACTTCCTCACTATCAATAGGCGTAAATCTGGCAAAGCCACTATACGTCATCTTGGGACCCATTGCTCCCCAACTCTTTATAAAGCAAATGATGCTGATGTTATACATTTTCAAGCATTTCAATTCAATTCTTTAATTAAAAATATTATTATTTTTTTATATGAATGAATGTTTATATATATATATATATATATATATATATATGGGATTTTTTGTTTGAGCAAATTGGTTTTTGTCTTACGAGAGATTTATGCTATTTTATAGGAATCATCTCCCTCTAATAACTTAAAATAAACAAAAAATAAAATTAATGTTTTTCATTTATTTTTTAATAGTTGTATCAATTTTTTTAGTTCACATTTTATGCTATCAGTTATGTAATTCACGAGTGTTAAAATGAATTTTCTGTTCATTTTCTATTACCAAATGAATTTTTTTATTTTTTTTTTCTAGAATTTATATATTATATATAATATAAGTTATGAAAATATTAGTTTAAGTTATTTAGTCACTCGGTTTCATATCGTAGCAAATCGTGACTGAACTACTCAAGATAAATTCAAAATGTTATTTGTGAAAAATATCATTCTACAAATAAAAACATTATTATTTTTTTTTAATTCACATTCACTACAATATAAATAATAGGAGTAATAACTAACAATTTCTATTAATGAAAACATTATTATAAGTGGTTCAAGTTTAGATTTTCAATTATGTTAAATAAAATATAATTATTGAATAAAAATTGAATTTTTTTTTGTATATTAAAAAGTGTGTCCGTTATGTCGTAGAATTTATCAGAAAAGATCAATGAAGAAGGAAGAAAGAAGAATTAATATTTCTTGAATAATTGAACTGTTAATTACATTATACCTCGAAAACTTAAAAATGATAAACTGATAATGAAAATATTGCATGTACATTGGCAAAACAAGTGAAAATTAGAAGGAAAACATCCCTCGCAATATTAAGGTTTTGGATGAACCGATATACAAAAAGAAAAAAAAATTAATATATCAATAGTCAGAATCCTCGGTTCTCCGAGAAGATGACAGATCCTCTTTCATGTTTATAGTCGAGCGTTGAACTAAACGTACCAATGCTTCCACCACCTCCGACATTGGTGGCCGAAATTCAGGCTCCACCTAATTATATGTGCAGTTAACATCAAATTGTTAGATCCCAAACATAATGTTTGACATATTTATTACTTAATAATTTAAATCGTATAAATTTTAAGTGAAATTGGAATAAGATGCTCCTAGCATCAGTACGATGGAATTAAAGTATGTTATTCTAATTTTATTTGGAATTCACGATAATGTCAATTTTATCGTTCTAAAGAGAATTTTCGTAATTTTCGCATTGAATTAGTTGTGAACCTATAAATAAATTTCACAAAATTTCTAGATTTCATTTCAAACATCACCTAGTAATTTATAGATCATCTCCGACTTGGATTAGTTGTGTATTTATAAATAAATTTCACAAATTTTTTATATTAATTCTAAACAGTTTAAGAGCTGTAATTTGAATAATTGAGAGAGAATTTAAGAAGATATGTAGAACTTACTTGCACACAGAGAGCAATGATATCTGCAAATCGAGAAAGTGATTTCGGAGGATAGAGTCCACGCAAGGCAGGGTCAACCATATTTGCCAGTGCATCAATGTCGTGCAGTTGTGGAGTCGCCCATCTCACTAGGCATTGTTCGGATTTCGGCTTTTTACTGAAAAGAATTTGAAAAAAAATCTATTTAGATGATTTTTGGTCATTTAAGAACGTCTGTGCATTTATGTAATTAACCTAAACCAGCTGAAGTTTTAGTATATATATAAACCTGTCGTAAGGCATTCGACCAGATAGAAGCTCCAGCATAACCACTCCGAAACTATAGACGTCACTCTTCATGGTATAAGCTGTAGGGTTGATGCACTCAGGTGCATTATATCCGGCCCCCAAATTCTGGCTTGTACGCTACAATGGCAACAGAATCCGGTAAGAAAAACACTCCAGGAATACTAGCATATCTATTTCTCATAGACCACACACAAAAAATGAAGTGATGATCTCACAAGTCAAATTAAATATCATAAAACATGCATATATGGTTGAGGCAACTACATAACTCAGAAAAGAAGAGGAAGAAAAAGTGTCAATCAAGAAAAACATGCCATGAGAGTGAAGTTACAATGAGTCCAAGACAAAATTTGCAGTTACAGACACAGTTACAAAGGGAGAGGTAGAAGCAAAATACCGGATTTTGTTGCAAGAAAATGAAGACAAATGCGAGTTTGTATATGATTCTATCCACAAATAATGCAAGTACATGCCAAACATCTCCTGCTCTGATTAAAGATGTCATTATATGATTGTAAAGAGGTGTACAGGTAAATATTCTGCCCTAGTTATATACGCAAGGATCACTTATTTTTATTTAATTGATGTTCCTCTCATTGTATGCGTGTTATCAATTTAGGAGCAATCTAATTGTCTAAACAAACTCGTATTTGACTTGAAACAGATCGGTCATAGCTCATCAAAAGGTCAAGACAACTTAGACCAAAATAACCAAGGTTTTTAACCAGCAAAGTTCAGAGTAACTTATAAAAAACTAATAGGAAAATCCCAAGAATCATGTAACTCTGTCCAAATTATGACATATAAAATTCATAACTCTAGGTATCATATCTCAAGATATGTATACTGACATGATGGAAGTTTGCCAATCCATAGTCAGACAAACGGGGATTGAGTTCAGCATCAAGCAAAATATTTGATGACTTGATATTCTTGTGAAGTAGAGATGGGGAACAAACTTCATGAAGGTATCTGTCAAAGAGAAATATTAGAAAATGTTAACA
The DNA here is from genome assembly GCF_000150535.2 of Carica papaya. The sequence goes on along the minus strand of NW_019014682.1, from coordinate 233,758 downwards.
AATGAAAACAGTGGAGGATTCCGAAATAATTTTGGCTATTTTCAGTGTTTTGAATACATTTCTGAAACTAATATATATATACATATATATAAGTTTCTGTAAATATATTTAAAATTGCCCATGGATATATTAATTATGTTGCAACTTCAGGCAAACAATAAATTGGAAATGAAAAGTATATGGCAAACAGCATTACAAATGAACAAATCACTTCGTGACTTACTCAACAGCTCGGGCAGTGCCTAAAGCAATTCTGATTCTGGTGTTCCAAGTTAAGGGCTTGCTGAAGTCATCGGACATGTGCAGAAACTCATGAAGTGAGCCATTCCTAAAGTACTCATAAACTAACATGTTGTGACCTTGTTCTGAGGAGTAACCAACAAGTTCAGCAATGTTAGGATGGTGAATCCTTGAGATGTTAATAACAATTGATGAAAAAGTTTCTGCATTCCGCCCTTCGAAGAATGAGGAATCAATTTTCTTAACAGCCAGAACCTGGTAAAAATGATAAAATGTCATATTTACTAAAATTAAGTTGAAATAATTTCTCCATCTTGTTACAAATACTCTCTAGAAGCTTACGCATAAAAAGACAAAAACAATAGACCATTAATTATTTGAATCCACAGTCAGTAATGGTCATGGTTAGAAGGAAAAGAATACGACAAATATAGATGAATAGCAATAACAGTGAAATAGAAAATGTTTCACATATATATAGGATATAAGCAGGTAAAGCTTGTATCAGAAGAAGAGATATCAAATATCTAATCTTGAACTCTCTATTCTATTACAGGATATCACTATATAGACACTATGATAATTGAAGATAACTGTTACGATCTATCAATATATTTATGTTATCCAGATGGGATTAAATAGAAAAATAAGATAATACCATGGAAATTTTTCTAAAGGTCTCTGCAAAAACTGAAAATAGCCACCCAAGAATTCTCCTAAGTCCCTAAGCTACTTATTTAAAAAAACTTTCAATTTTTCACCCATTAACCACACGGTCCTCATTAGATACACATACATGATCCCAGAAAATTATTATTCATCTTCTTTATTAGAAAGTATGGACCAAGTAAATGCTAAAAATATGGAACTCATCAAAAGGTTTTCCTGGAAAAGTCATACCCTCCCATCTGGATATTTAGCCTTATAGACACGTCCAATGGATCCCTCACCAAGAAGGCGGCCTGTTGCAAAATTAGCAGTCCCGGTCTGCAACTCTAACAAAGAAATTTCAGTTGCATGAATAGACGTGCTCTTTTGGGCATTGAGGCGGTTTGCAAACTCATTATCATTAATCGATTTCAAGTGATTGGAGTGTGAATGCTTAAGACCCATTGATGGAGATCTTTGCATAGTTTTTACATCAATAGAAGCATTGGAATCCACTGATTTGCGACCTGCCACAAACATATTGTCCAATCCATTAGGTTATTGGCCAATGTTCCCCAAGCACAGTCATTCTTCCAATGTACAAGATGCTACTATGTAGAGGGACCAATTAGATCCCTTGAAAGCTCAAAGTGATAGAAAAAAAGATGTCCTGCACGCCCTTGGATAGGGCTGCTTAACTTTATGATTAAAGTTTAGGTTTAATAGAACTATGCAGCAGGATTTCAATTTTTTTTTTTATTCAACACAAAATACCATTTTCTAAAG
>NW_019014682.1:148424-167389 GCF_000150535.2 Carica papaya | reverse complement strand
TAGAATATCAGATGATGATGCAACCTGCATGGAAATAAAAAACTATAGTCCTATGTTCATAAAAGTTGAGCTGACAGAGAGTTAAAAACCACCAGGACTTTTACATTGCTCATGCTACAAACTCTAGTTCAGACATCTATAGCTAATCTAAACTACAGGTCAGTCTGGTTTGAAGCGAAAGCTAGATTTTCCAACAGGCCAACACAATATGCTTCAGGTTAAGAGCCTATCCTCATTTTTTATGAAACACTGACAAGCATAAAAGAAAACTTTGACCTCAAGTATTCTTCATAAACTACAAATGAACACGACAGATTAACTTCTACTATATAGACCTCAAAACAAAATCAATCCCAACCATTTTTCTGACCTCCTTAATCAAGGTGACAGCGGAGACGGCTGGACTTGTCTGAGGAATGTTGATTGCAGGATATTTCCGTAGTGCATTGTCCATCTTACATACGTAACTCCAAATGCCCTTTGCGAAAGCAAGTTTTGCCATCTCAACATTCAAACCGGCATCTTCTTGGTGAAACATTTTGATTTCACAAGCATTTGTACCAGGCACTGTAGTAAGTCAAGAATCAGAAAAAACAAAAACAAAGGAAATTACTTAAAAGCAAGAACCAAAACATCAAACATATAGTTTTAATGGGTCAAGTTTATGGCAAAATTCTGGTAAAAAATAGAAGAGTCAGTCCAGACTCCAGAAAAGTACTCTTAATGAGAATTACATTTCATTATGGCCTCCTAAGTCCTAGCCAGTCCATGCCAGCAATTGATGTCCGAAATTGATTGCAGCAGAAGACTAATTAGTTTATTTTCAGTTTACTTGGTTTACTTTCAGTTTTCTGTCTATTTCTAGCTTTTAATCTGTGCGTTTTCTAGGTGGTTATGATTTGTGTAGTGGATAGTTTATTCTCTTCTTGTGCGTGGTCATCAATGTTAGTTACGCACTTGCATTTGCTTGTAACCAGATGTACTTATTTGTTGCTTGGGAATGAAAAAATTAATCATAAAATTATCCACAAAAGTTTTATTACTAAACTTGAAGATCATTCAGTTCCCTCTATTGACCCACTGCATTCAAGTTGGTCCTAAAGCAAGAAAACCTAAGAAATATTCGTCAAACTTTCTCCTACATTCCTATAAGTTGGCTCAATAGATCCCAAACTAGAAACTATAGCAAATTGCTACCAGAACAAGTGGTTATGTTAGGGCTTTCTGGCAACAATTCAATTCCCCTTCCTGAAAATGTATCAGGAAGACATAGCTAGGAACCTGGCCGGGAGGGAACGAAACTGGGCTACGCTTGAAGTAAAGCAACGGAAATAGAGCCCAATTAAATGATTTATCAAGGGACTTCTTAGAGATTAGGCTAAGAGGGAGGCAGCAGAAAGTAATGTTAACGGGGGAAGACATAACTGGAGACCAGTAGCTGAATTAGGAATCAATCTAGCCGGTGGTCTTGAGGCACTGACATACTCAACCATTATTGATCAGGCTGATATGCAATACACTTCACCAAGGTGTTGGTTGATGCTGATAGTGACTTCCAACTACAACAATTACCAGCTATGCATAACAAAAAATTTGGTACACCAGCCGATTATAAAGTACTTGAAGAATCTGATGCAGGACAGAAAATTATTCTGGCATTAGATATAGCACTGGTTGCAAAAAATGCAGAAACTATTCAGTTTACCAAGAGAACAGTATTTACCATAGGACTGATTGAAGACTTTCTAATTGCACTAACATCAGCTAGGTATTTATTTGGACATTCCATCATCCTAGGAGTTCGGTACGGCTTTTGTTCCATCTATAAGCAGCCACAGACAACCTCCAGATTTCAGATGATACCTGCAAACTTTTTTTTTTAAATTTATGCCGACTTTGGTCTCTATCTTTTGAACTTGTGAGCAACTACCTTTTTGAGGGGGGAATAGATGTTATGAACACACAACCAATCTATGTTAATAATTGATTTCAGCAAGTGATAGCAGTAGATGACTAGTTATTTACTTCTGTTTTACATGCTCTCTTTCTGGTTTTTAGCCTTCGCAATTGTAGGTGGTTATTTTTTGCATTACAGGTAGTTGAAGATCCTCTTAGAAGTGGATATTAATATAGTAGGGCAGTCTTATTTGCTTGTAATCAGACATATTCATCCATTGTCCGGGAATTAAATGATTAAGCAGAAGATTATACAAGAAAGTTACAGTTTCTTCCTGAAACCAGAGATCTTTGAGGTCTCTCTCATAAGCACTTTTTATATCCAAAGAAGGTCCTAAAGCTAGAAAACCTAATTAGGCATTCCTCTGATTTTTCCCAAGATTTCCCTATATGTAGGTTCATAACTAAACGGAATGATAGATTTTTCTTTTTACTGGCAGGTAGAGAAAGGATTTATGAGGCATAACATGATTCAATTTCCACAATTTAGTTTATGGAAATTCACTTTCTACACACATCAAAAAGCAGTTCAAATTAATACGTCATATTCTTTCAAGAATATTGAAAATGAATGGAGTAAGCCAGGCACTAGCCTTTTCTGATTCGCCAACCAGATCTAAAATACCCAACTCGTACAAATTTTCTCTGCAGTGGTGCCAAAGGATGTTCACATTCCTAATCATGGCCATTAAAAAAATTAGTTAATATCAATTATATCGTAAGCAATCAGCTGAAGAAAAGAATAATCAACATCAGACCCTTAATTAGACTTTTATTGATGACATGTTCTCATCTGTCTTAAATACGTAATACAAGTATTATAAATCATAGAACATAACAAACCCGTGAATGGCTCTCAAAATGTTTTTGGACAAGTTGCCTTTGTCAATTAATGTTGTGAACCATTAAGTTGAACAAGTGCTGGTCTTCCATACAAACATAAATGCTAATTACTGTTAATTTAAGTTGCAAACACATCCTTTTTTATAATTAAACATTATTTTCTTTGGAAAGAAAATCATTAATAACCTTAAACCTACTTATTGTTAAATAAGAACAGGTACCTTTTTTACTTATTAAAGTTAAAGTAAATGATCTTTACTTTAAGTAGAACAAAGTTCCAATATTTTCATATGGACCATAGCTAGTAGTTGCTTCATTAACAGACAAAGCTTCTACTTTGCCACTGAAAACCAAGACTTGTTAAAGCAAAACCATGCTAGCACGGGAATATACTTAGCACTGAGATAACTGGAAGAACTTAAAAAGATGCCTGAGACGGACGTCAAATTGACCTACCACAGATTGAGGTTGTAAAAACCTTCAGTGGCTGAGAGTTTGGTGAAATGACTTCAAAGTTGGGGACAATACAAATAGCCCTCCAGAGTAGAAAGGAAAAAAAGAGAAATGATATAAAAATATTAAGAAAGAATACACACAAAAAACACAAAAACTTTATAAAGGGTAATACAGGCAGAGGATACCCTTCTGGTCATATAAGTTTCAACAATCTTTTTGTTAATGTAGTGCCCATATCTTAACCAGATAATTCCAATGAGAAAGTGTGAAAAGCACAAGGGCAAGAAATAAGGAAACAAAGGGGGTTATAAGAGAAAAAGAGACCAACAAAACCCCATGCACAAACTAGTATAGTACATTAGAGTTTTTGGGAAACTTACCTTGATAAAGCAGTAGAATGTGTTATCTTTTCCCTCCCACAACCTCCAAGCCAATACATACTCCCTAGGTGTCAACAATGGGAATTTTTTGATTGTGCGACCAATTTCAATTCCGTTTATTCTGTCCATATGCAGTTGCTCGTGCAAAACCAGAGTCTTGTCCCACTGCTTTCTGTAATCATTGTCCATGTAGAAGTCCCTTAAGACCTCAGCTGAGCAATTCTCAAATACTGTCACACTCAGGTACTTCAGAGGAGCATCCTACAATAGAAAATAGATGCCATTTTAATTCTCCCAAAGAGTAAAGTGGTTTTGGTTATAGAAGAAGTACAACCAAAGCAGTAAGAGGGAGCTATCCATTTAGGGGACTACTAGTTACACAATAATATATCTAAAAAAACTAAAAATTCATCCCTTGTTAGGGAATGCCCACAAACTTGAGGCATTACCCAAGTGGTAAACTTAACCTGATGTAATAGGTGTTTCACCCTTAAAAAAAGGCCCTTGTTTTAATCCAACAAACCAAAAAGATTTGAAAATGGACAAAAAGTAAGGGCTTAGTCTTTGGACACCTTAGAAGAATGTGGCAAGAACTACCTCCTTCTATTGTACGGCTATTAACTAAAGCAATACCCTCTTTCTTAGGTTGTCAGCTGTAGAATACAACCTCAAGCCACTTCCAAAGTGAAAATGCAGCCTTGAGGGAACCCAAGCAAGAAGTTAAAAACAGAATAAACCTCAAAATGATTAGCCATAGCAGAAAAATTCCCCAAGCTAAATAATATAATGCAGTAGCACCTGAGAGAAATCTATAGATAGTTCCAAACATACTAGATTTAATAGTTAAGATGTTGGCAGTCAATCAGAAAATCATAGAGGAAGAAAAACAAATAAATATTTATCGCCAGCTCATCAGAAATGGCATCATTAAATTCTTTAAGATATAATCCATGTTTTTGATGTTGCAAGTGTTTCTTTTATTTTGCTGCATGTACATAAAAGAGTGTGAATGATCAACATCCTCTGGTTGGAAGGTTGGTACTTCCACCTTTCTCTATGAGAGTGTTGTTTTGAGTCAGAGTGTATGTCCCAAATATCCTCATTAGGAGATGGTACTACTATTGATTTTGTTGTTATTAGTATGTAGGTGTCACCTAATTATTGACCTGTATAAATTTCTTATGGAAAAAGTGAAAGAGTGTGAATAACTGAGGCAGTTAGAGTAGGAATAAAAGTATAGAATAGCACATTAGTAGGTTAATTACAAGACTACCTAAACTGGGAATATAACACCTACCTTAGCAAGCTTTACAAGAAAACTAGCACAACCTAAAAAGCAAAAAAGTAAACTCATAAATAGTTAATTCAGCATTTCAGATTGATAAACAAAGACTTAACCTTAGGTTTACAGCACTTTGCATTGTACCATAGAACACTGTTTCTTTTGTCTATAACAGTTTCCCATTTCTCATTTTCATTGGGATTCCCATCCAAATTTTCAATAAGAAACTTCAAATCTCTGTCTGACACAATCTCCGGGATCCTGCAGAACCAATGAGAATTCTGCATCAGTGACTAAATGGATATGATCAGATGTTGAAAGCTGTTTCGTTGATGGTGGAATCACAAAAGCATTAGTTTGAAGAAACCAGAAATTATAATCGCAAAAAAAAAAGAGCAAAAGAAGATATGCAAGGGAAGAAAATGATCTAGAAATTAATAAGTATCGCCCAGTAGAAATTGTTTCATATTTCAATTATCAAGACCAAAGGGAGAACAATAGTAACAAAATTATTCTAAACCCTCCCAGTAGTGAAAAAGAATAATAGTCCTTGAGATGTATGCAGATTGTTAAACCAAGCAACAGAGATAATCCCATACCATAAGTTTCTTCAGATTCCACCAAATACTTACATAAAATTTAGAAAAATAAAAAATAAAAGCAACCACGTAATGAAAAGGCAAAATAAGCAATAAGCACTAACCTGGGCCAAAATGATTGGAAGACAATCAAGATTAAGCAAATGAAACACCCAATTAATATATTCATATACCAATAATATAATCATCCAATTCAAGAAAAATTACCGGGAACCGAATTGAACCAGACAACCAAAAGCACAACAAAATGTTTTGCACGAAAACAAAAACTACCCACTAAACAGTAACCCGCCAAAAGGCAAGACAAGGCAAGTAAGTCGTACCCAAATAGACACAAAAGCAAAAACTAACGTCAGAAACTTATTTACCCTGATTGACAGTCAACGGAGCCAGAAACAGAAGAAATATTGCTAGATTTGAGAGAACCATAAGCGGACGATCGAGAGAAGCAAAGTTTTCTGGAGAAATGCCAAATAAGAATAAGCAATATCGCTATGATTGTCGCCCAGTAAAAACCTTCATTTTGCAGGCGAAATTCCTCTGCATACGAAGAAGGGAAAAGACCCATCTTCCATATGCTCTCCATCACAATAATCGAATCCCATGAATTTCCCATCACTATTTCTTCTTCTCTTGTTGTCTCCGTGCAATCCTATACATGCAGATATACTGTGTATAACTACGTGCAACAAGAGCCTCCTGTAGAAGAAATCAACGCATCGAAGCGATCGAAATGATTGGGAAGAAAGAGGCTGGGCGTAAACTCTAAAACTGTGGGCATGCAGAAGTTATTTAGAAGGACTGTGAGGGGTAAATTCGTCTTTTTACTACAAGAATGGTCGAGGTTCAGACAAATTGTGTAAGCGTGTTGCTCTTATTGTTTTCCATAAATAAATTATTAATTTATTCACTCCCCACAAAAAAAAAAAAAACAAATTGTTATTTTAAATGTTTAATTTAATGGCCGAGGTTTACACTTGACATCTTTATTTTCTTTTTTAATTGAGGGTCAGATTTATTATACTTCAAATATTGAAAATACAAAATTATAATATAAAAATTAATAATTAATAATTAATAATAAATTGTCGAGATCACTTGGCCATTCGGATTTTAATCTTTTCAACCCATTAGATGCAAATTACAATTAAATTTTGTATAATGTTATTTGTATATGTAGTAAGTCTAGTTAATTTTTATATTCTAAATCTAATAAAACAATTAAATTTAAAGAATAAAAATAAAAAGTTGAGATGTAATTCCTTTTGTCTATTGTTCAATAAAAGCTTACACAACCTAAAAATAACTTCTTTCAATTGACATTCAATACAAACAAATTCTATTTTGAGACAAAATATATGTACTCTCTTGGTCTTTCTATAATCATACAAGAAATTAAAAAAACACAACTTCATTCTAAATTATTTTAGATTATAACTTGTTTTCTCTACATTTCGAAATTATTTTTTACAAATATTACTATTAGGAATGGTTAATTGAATGAGTTTTTCAGTTTAATTAATTTAGCTTTGATCTGGATTTATTTTTTATGTGAAAAAATATGAATAACAATCCATAACTAGGCTTGACCAAACTGAAATCGAACTTGAAGAAATTTTCAAACAAATTCAACCTAGACCCGATAGAATCCAGTCCTGCTTAGACCGAATAAACTGAATTTTACAAAATACTTTAATTTTAAAAAAAAAATATATTATACACACGCCCATAAATATATATATATATATATGTACCGTATACATCTTAAATACATCTATATACATAACATGTAAACATCTATACATACATAATATATAAACTACATATATATACATATTATTATATACATTACCGTCATTTATGTTAAAACAAAAAGTTAATTTAACTGGTCCAAAACCAGAACAAGTTGGCCACGAACTGGTCTCCTCTGTTCCTAATCTCTAATCTCTAATGAATGTTAGTCAAGATACAATAGAATATCAAAATTACCTGATAAAAGTACAGCTTTATTTCTGTACACTGCTTTCTACTTTGGACGATCAGACTCTTCGTTCTAATCAATTCACAGCCACAGGACTCATAAATTGTCTACATATTTTGCTAACATTATGCATCATACTGAAATATATATATATCACAATAAGAGCTCATCATATATTCTGTCAAAGCAAGTGGAACTATAAAGGGCAAGGAAGCAACTCAGTAACTCAGGAGAAGTTAAGACAGAGAATGCATCTCACCATATGCAAGGCTATCTGTTCATATTCATAAATGAGAAATATAGAAAAAAAAAATTAACTAAAAGAAAACCTTCCTTCAATTACCTTCTGCTGCATCCTTTATTCAACTACCTGCAAAGCTATGGAACTTTACAAATGCAAGGTGTTGCGCAGTACCTTAACCTAACTAATCACCTGCATAGCAACAATGGAAGGACATAAACAAAACGAAAAATCAAAGCGTAAAATTGAAAAGCAGCATTTGGAAGGATATTATACAGGAGGCCCCAGCAACCCTGAAAAACTTGTAAGACTTTCATTCAGACTGATGCACTCTAACAGATTCCAAAATATCAGAGATCTACCTCCTCATGCGATAATATTAACTAAGAGTGGAACAGAAGATTGCCACCTAATAAGGGCAGCAAGGTTTCTCAAAAGCCCAGGCATTAATATCTGCCTAACTGGCCTGAGCAGAGGAGACAGCTGCTTTTGTAGCATCCTCAAGTTTCACTCTGGTACCCAGGGAGCCATCAGAGGCAGAACTAGCTCTATCAACTACAGAACCATCCTTACTAGCCTCATCCAAGCGAACTACTTGCGCAAAACTCTTTGACATCTGCTTAATGAAGTCACCGGAAAATGTAACAGCATTTCTACTATCGTTTTCTCCAACTACCCCTACAGATATCAAGTTGGCTTGCTGCCTAGCCTTTCGTTCTTGCATGGCCTTCTGCCGTTCCTCATAAAACTCAAAATCATCAAGAATGGACATATCATTTTCATAATTCTTGAAAATGTTTAACATCTCAATTCCCTGCTCCAGTTTGACCTGCAATATATACACATAGGCAAAAGGGAATTAAAAAAAAAATGTCAATGAGCAGAAACTATAATGTCACTTCAAATAACTGATAAGTGGTTAATGATTTCATTTGTATAAATAGAAATTATTAATATGCATCTTTGATCAGAAATTCAGGACTTGTGTGATTAGTTTAGCATTTCTTTTCTTTCAAATTTATTAAAACAAAAAAGAAGCAGATGATTCTCATTTTTATTTCAGATTTAAGATGGAAACCAGGAATCACATCTAGAAAGTTAATACTATAACAAAATAGAACACACTCCACCCTCTTGTTTTATACTTCATGGAATGACCATCAGATTCAGGTTCCTATGTGTATTCTATTGGTTTTAAATTTAATTTGAAAACATGGGCATTAGATAACTCGTCTCAAGCATATTAAAGTTAAAGGTAACAACTTGCATGGAATTAGACAAATTCTTGGTTACAATTCATTATAATCTACTCAATTACTCGTGATGGGTTGTCCCAGTTTTTGATCTGTATGAATGGATGAGAAGTATTAGTATACTTCCACATAATGAAGCTTGTATTCAACATAAATATTTAGAAGAGGTTGTGTGCACTAAAAAATTCTTTAGATGGTCATGCATATGATAATTGTTGTTGAATGAGTATTTAGTATGTATTCAACCTATATGCAAGAACTAAAGAATTATGGGTGACTCCATGAGAATATTAAAGTGGGGTAAAATTTTTAACAAGACTTCTGATAAACTAGAAGAGATAAAGCCTGAATTCTTCTCGAACTACAAGTGGCAACTCAAGAAATATTGGCTCCTGTTAAAGTTGTTTCTTTTATGCTAATGATTTTAAGCAACTTCCTCCTTTCAATAATCTAGTCTACCTCTTGTTGCCATCGAAATGAGGATGATATTAAAAAGATTTCTTCAGATGATTTTAATTTACCTCATTGATTTAACCTATAATTTTGGTTAGTTTTCATTTTTTCTACAAAAAATTATTAAAAGCCTTCACTTTTTGAAGATTCTGACGAGCATATCCGAACCTTTCTCATTTTGATGCTTAACCACTTCAAAACTTGATGCCGAGTTCACACCAAATAGATAAAAAGATGTAGAATCAGAAGATATTACTTAGAAACAATGTTTCAATTAAAAAATATTTTTGCAAGAATTATTATTATTTTATACTTTTAAGCTATTGAGGCATTATTATACTTTACTTTCCTATTTACGTAGATCTTAAGTACATAGGAATTAGAATATTTTTAGACTTCTTCTTTATACTTTTTTCTTCTGTAATTAATTGTAAATAAAGGCTCTTAGCTATGAAGAAAAAAAATAATAGACGTTAATGAATCAAGAATTATGTTGTTTGAGTTTTGTTTCCTTTATCTCTGTGTTTGTTCTTCTGGTTGTTATTCTATCTAAGTTATCTCATTCGTTATACTTCTCACTAGATTTGTTTAACCCTGATCCCTAATTTCTTCCAGCCTATCAATATTTTCTCATATTTTTCTGTTTCTCATCCAAAATTTCTCTATTTCTAAATTATAGCAGCAAGGCAAATTAGTTTAACGACTCCTTGTCCTACATCAAATTAAAGGTTTCATTTTAATAAACTAAGGATTCCAGCAAAATATATAAGTTATTAGAGAAATGCTACCTCCTGAGTGTCCCGACTGTTAGTCACAGGTTTATTGTCATTATTTTCCAGTACAATATGTCGGAACTGATTGTTTGGAACATCTTTAATAATGTGCCACTTGACAGGGAATAGACCACTCCACTTATCTTGTTGCCAGTAATCCACACTCTTATCAAAGTCAATAGGTCCAACCATTTCAGCCACCCCACAAAATTGAGCACTTGCATTGACCTGCACATAAACTACCACATAAAAATTTACAGGAAAATCATAAGAGCAAAAAGAGAAGGCAAGAATGAAGTAGAACTATAGACATAAGAACCATTCATCTACTGCTAGAAAGATAATCACATGCTGGGCTAAATCCAAGCCCAACTTTTTCTAAAGATAAATCCAACCCAAACTGTTTCTGCTCATTCCATATAATTTTTCATCCACTCCCTTGTTAATTCTCATCCTTAATCTTTATAATCATCTTGCTATGTGTGATTACAACAGTATTCATGTTCAAGGTACTACCTTGATTTTCTTTGGGTACAAATTCAAGTTTAAAATTAAGGATGAGAATTAACAAAGAATATAATAAGAACTGAATCAAATGGGACATCGATAAACATAAGAAATATAGAGTACCTTTTCAGAACCAGCTAATATTAATTAATACTTAAAAAGTTCAGGTAGAGGTGGTCTGCAATAGGAGAACAAACATTTGGATGAACCGACAAACGTCTCACCCTTGGTTGCACTGCCAATTTGTTATTTTAAGTCCAATTTGTTATTTAAAACCAAGCAAAGAGTTGAGCAAATTGTACAAAGCAAAATGTTCAATCAATCAAAGTACAGAAATTATACGGAAGGCAGAATTTTACGATATCTGCCTTCCACATAAAAGAAAAAGGAATATACAGGATGAACTAAATTTAACTCGTAAACTAATTGGGTTTGGCACGGAGGATGCCACTTATATTTTAAAAGAAAAATATGTACTCCACAGGAAGACAACCATGAACTAAAAATTAAGATGACTGAGAAATGCTCTTTGAAATAAAATTGATAAAAATTGTTTTATAACTGTAGCCCTTATAGGAAATCACTTTTTATGGAACAGTGGAGAATAAGAATAGCCACATTCAAATGATAATTGTATTGCAGAAGCATTACCGAAAAAAAGAGAAACACCGGACAGGGATCTTGCTTCTCTTTAGCTTCATGGTAAGCAGCATCTAACTTTTTGTTCCCATTTGGCGTGCTAGCCCATACACCATATTTAACACTCTTGTGAACATTATCTTCACTGTAGGACTTGATTATGAAGAACTTAGCATCCTTGTACTCCGTCACAAAGTCAGACCTGTTGTAAGAATCATCATGGACCTTGGTGTGGGGTTTATTGTGTTTGCTATTATCCATGGAAGAATTATGTTCAGATGCTATTTGACTCTTAGGTTTCAAGGCTCTTGGTCCCCTGTTTTGCTCGTTGAGAATATCAAGAACACCATTACAGCCACATAAGGAAGAGCCACTGTCCCTTCCACGTTGTCTACTGCTATCAAGAGAAAGCCACCCTTGATTGTTCCCTCCCAAACTTGAAATAGATCCACTTCCAAAACTAGAGCCCTGATTAAAACCACTGCATAGGTAATTTCTACTGTAAGAGTTTGACCCAGATCCAAACCCATAAAATGATCGTTGTTGCTGAGAAACCTGAAGAAAAAACAAGTAAACACATCAATGAACTGGAATTTATGGCTAAAATTAGACAATAATATTTTGCTCCCAGTGCAAGTCGTCCTCACTTTTAATATTTTATTTCACAGAAAAAGAAGTGTTATAAGAAAGAGAAGGATGGTTATGGCAGAGGAGGACTACCTGTCCTGCCAACAAAACCAAAAAGGAAAGAAACAAGACAAGAAGAGAAAATCTGGAATTACTAAATAGAGGATAGTCAGCCATCTTCTCTTCAAATGAATAAAAGTTAATTCATATAAATACATCCATGCTAAATTAAAAGTTTCTTGCCAGGATTACTTAAAAAAGAAAAAGAAACCAAAAAAACATGATCGATGCTCAAGGCTGTCATGTCTATTGGACTCCCATATTATACAAGAAACTATAAATATCTTCCAACGTACATCAAGGCAATTCAAAACTGAACTGGATTATTACTATTGCATTAAATTTAGGTTAACATTCTGTTCCTTGTCAGAATGGTTATATGCATTTGATTTCTTATCTCTAGAACCAAAATCCAGGTCTCAAATTTAAATTTAACAGAAGAACAACGCAGATATACTGGCAAAAATTTACGGCCTATTCAATTGTTTCGAGTTTTGATTATTTTTTCTCTGATTTTCTGCCTTTCTTTCTCCTTACAGAACGGATTGAGTTGCTATGTCTTGAAAACAGTGTTTTAAGGATAGAACAGATAAAAATGGGTTTAGTTTGGAAGACATATTGTTCTTATTCTCTAATTACATTTAAAACAACATAATGTGAATTACACTATAATACTAAAATATTCAGATTTATTATCAAAACTAATAATGAATTACATAGTTTTAATTAATATTCTAAGCATAAAAATAAATATATTAAAATTCTATTAGTTTATCAATAGAATTAATATGAAATAATCAACATAGAGAAGATAATAATAAACAACAAATACTGAATAAGATAGAAATTTACAGATATTTAATATTGTAAGTATAAAGTAAATGGCATAGTATATTATCAAAAATATTAGTGTTTATTATTAGTATTCATGATTTATTATCTTGAATAAGATTAATATTTCTCGGTATTAACCAATATCATTTAATATTTTATTGTTTATTGAATGTAAAGTTTGATGATTTTCAATAGTTTATAAAACCACTAGTCACAACCTTTGGGAAAAAAGAAGAGCAAGGGCTGTGTCTTGTTCATTGACTTTTGAGTTTTGAGGCTTCGAGATGGGGGTTGGTTTAGGCGAGTGGCAACTGACTGCAGTGGGAGTAGGAAGTTCCCACAGATTTTTTTGTAAACTTAGAAAACTGCCATCTTTCTGTTTCTATTTTTCAACAAATCATAAAGCATACTTTTATGTTATATAATTTAGTACAATTAGGAGATGGATTTTGATAGAAACTTATTCTCATATTCATTCAACTAAACATTTCCTCTGTAATTTTCAAAAAACAATAAATAAAATCATTCAGAACAGGAAATTTTCATTGAACTGAACAGACCCTTACCATGTCCTAAAGGCCAGCTTAGGACCCCCAAAAAAAAAGCAACAAGACTAAGACAGAAGGAGTGATAAGAGATATATAATTAAAAATACGTGAAAGAAGACGCTTAACAGTAATTCAGGGTGCCACATATTTTACTTGTAGCCGCGCATTGACAGAATAACAGCTAAGTTATAAAATCTGTACAATCATATACTTAAATGACAGGTTATGGCCACAGACGAGTTAAATAGCATCTCTACCAGGTTTTCAATTTTACAAATTATATTCAAAATTATGTATTTCTCTAAAATGCAAGCATATTTAGAAGTCAAACTCTACTAAAATGCAAGTATATCTAGAAATCAAACTGTACCAAGATATGGTCATTATGGGTCAAATAAGAATAAAATCCTCGAAGTAACGGTAGCTTAGAAAATTTTCAGTTCTTGACTTAGACTATGTAATTGCTACTGAACTGTTGATGCCTATATTAATGCAGATTTCTTCCCTTCAAACTTCCCGAGTGGCAAAGAAGAAACCATACTCTGAATCAAAGAGCAAAATAGCATCATAAACAAAGACAGGGAAATGAAACTGATAAGAACTCTAAAAGAAGACATACCATTGGGACATTTTGTCCAAATGAACCAAGTGGGCTAATTGGCTGTGGAGATACTGCTGGTGATATAGGGGTTAGAGGCCTCTGTCTGTCAGAAGGCTTGGACCAATCTGACCAAAGTCCACCAGATCTCAAGCCATCAAAACCTTGCTGCAAATCAGGAAAACCAATTGTGCCTGGATTTCCAGGAAAACTACCTCTGCCAAAAGATCCTACTGGAGGAGGATAGTTAGGCCTCGGCCCAAAAAGCATGTTATCCCCTTGTTGGTCAACACCCATCAGACTAGTGACATCTGGCTGAGAAACAGGAGTTGGCGATGTAATATACGGCATGCTGGGAGGAACTAACTGCTGGTAGTAAGGCTGGCCGGAGAAGGGAAACTGTTGGTGGGAATACAATTGTGCATCTCCACCTACAGAAGGTAAAGGAGTCGTGACAGGGGAATAGGGTCCATATGGCATTTGCGGACTGTAGCCATATCCAGTATGGAAGACAAGAGAAGGATTGTCATTGTAGAGACCCTGAGTAAGACCAAATATTAAACTAGAGAGTAACTCCAAGCTGTCAAGAACAATGAATAATTATTGAAGATTTACTCACAGAAGATCCAATTTCCAATCCTTCAGCATTGATATATGATGGATATTCATCCCACTCACCCATAGTATTGTCGTAACCTGGGGTCAGAACATAATTAAAGAAACGATCCCCTTGGTTACTTCCCAAAATTACTAAAATCAAATTGAAATGGAATAGCAAATGTTTACTAAGAAGAATATAGCAGAAGAATAGGTCTTACTGAATAGATGAATGACCCACTCAAAGAAGTCCATAAAGAAAATGTGAAAAATCATGCATTGCTTATATTTATAACATGGTATATACCGACGATCATCAAATACTGTCATTTAAAAGAAAATGTGAAAAGGACATAAAAGACTAACCTCTATAATAAAAACCATGTGCCTGAGGAGCATAGATATTAGCTGAGTAGCCAGCATGATCCCCTACTGATACAAACGATCCTGATTGAGCTGCTGTTCCCCTTACAAGACCTATGCTGGCAGTATCGTGAGAGGAACTAGGTGAAATTGATGACTCATTTTTTGCTGACGTCTGCTATAAGATTAAAAAAAGAAGGGTGTCAGTGACCAAGTTTCGTGAAACTCATGCACAGAGAATAGTAAAAAAAAATGAGAACTATTTTAGGAAAAGAGATGTTGTAATGAACTCACAATTACCTGTTCCTTCATGTTATCTGAATTAGCAGGTTGCTCTTCTGCATCCATGATCAGTATTGCTCAGTGACTTAGTAGAGTCTTAGAAACACAGGTACTACAAATTATTGACCAACCAAAGCAAAATTCGGAGATAGGAAAACTTGAAGCTATGAATATGTGCGCACAAATCCACGCGTGCACACCTATGCACACAGGATAGATGAAATAATATAAATACATTTTAAAGCAAAAAAAGCATTGACTCGGAGTTAAATAGGCTCTGTTTTTATATAATTCAAGAATAATAGGGGCAGACTAGAGACTGTAACGTGCAAAATTCATCTGAATTTCATAACCAAATCAACAAAGATTGAGAAGCTTGTGTATATAGCACCTTTTTGAAAGTTAAAAAAAAAAGTGCTATGTGGCACCTTATTGTATATAGCACAATAAGGTGGTAGCACCCTATTGTTGAAAGAAGATGAAAAAATTAAACAGAAAGGGCATTTCAAATTCCAAACAAAGTGACTTCCACCCCAGCAGTCTCTAAGTAATGATACAAGAAAATGGAAAAGGAATTATTGACAGCCACAGACAGTCTGAAATAAAATTCCAAAGGCCCATTTAGGTACCCACGAAGGCAAAGTAAACAAAGCAAGACTTCCCACATAATTGAACAAACTGACCTATGAATAAAAAGACCTCGGAAGACCTGGTATAAGCATAGCAACTAACTAACCATTCTTGTTCTTTTCCCTCTTGAAAGATGAACAAATATGGTCGACCTTCCATATCAACAACTGCTTTCAATTATGATTACTTTGTTTAAAGATGGATCATTGTAATCTTATGCTCGTTTTACATTCACGCAAAGCATTCGAATAAGATAAAATCACATGTCGAAAATTTTATAATAATTACCGTCACCTAACAATATCCAGATCTGAGATCTTAATACGAAGATCGAGCTGTCTCTACTTCTAGAGAGAATCATATCAAGAAAACTTGCAACTCAGAAGAACACAAGGTATTAGGATATCATATGAACCATAAGCACGCGAATTTCCAGACTAATCATGAGAAAGACACCAATCGAGGAGTAACGACTCAATTATATACCAAAGAGAAAAAGGAAAGAGACAAATCTATGCATATATCATGACTAACAGAAAACACAGCGACGATTGATGAAAACATTAATTGATTTGGCAACAAATTGAGCAAAAAAAGAAGAAATAGCAATGATAGTAAGAGGTAGATCAAAAACTGAAAAGTGAAAAGCGTGGAGAAGCATAAAAGGATTTGGAGTAATTGATGTACCAGTGGTACGATCTGGAGCTTGTGATTGGGTTGCCGCCATGAATGAATCTAATCTAAAGAAAGAAAGATGTCTTGAAAAAACTGGAACCAGAATCTACCGCAAAAGACAGAGAGTATCTTGCCATTTGTATATAAAAGTCTACATATATATATATATATATATGTATTTGTATTTTTGTATTTATAATTTACATAAATTCTATATATATATATATATTGGAGGTGCAAATTGAAGGGGAGCTCTTTAAGTGATTTAATTATTGTGGCTAATAATTAAATTAAATTAATTAAAAATTGCAATAATTAATTAGTGAAATGAATACTGGCCAAAAGAGAAGTGGGTTGAGCAATATTAAAATTAAAAAAAAAAGTAAATGTATTATTAATTGTTTTTTTGGAAAAATGTATTATTAGGAATTTTTTTTAATTATGGTTTACTATTTGCAATAAAAATGTATTTGCTATGTTTTATTATATAACTTTAAAAAAATTTTAATTATATATTTTGTAAAAGGTTTTAACTAAACTTTAATTTAATTATAATTCATAATTAAACAATATAACTTTAAGTCATTTCTAAATCACTTAAACATAACTTAATTATTTTATTTTTTCATTAAAAATTAAAAAATGACAAAATATTTAAAATAAATGAAAAATAATAAATAGTAAATTATAATGAAAAAATATTAAAAATTAAGTTATAAAAAAATCAAAATTTGTAAACGAATTTAATAATGTATGCTAATAGATATTCATGGTGATTATATGACATAAAAAATTTTATATCTTAAAAAATAATAATAACAAGAGAAATTAGAAGAAAAAAAAAAGAATATAGAAAATAGAATAATATAAAATATAAAATCTTATTTTCGTTCTCTATCAATTTTTAATTAAAATTTATTCTTTAAAAAAAAAGAACAAAGAGAATGGAATAATAGAAA
The DNA here is from genome assembly GCF_000150535.2 of Carica papaya. Next base: position 149,853 of record NW_019014682.1, on the reverse strand, counting down.
ATTTTATTTCGTGCTTTGTCAATCTTTAATCGAGACTTTTTTTCTTTAATCTAGTCAAATATATAATTTGACTAAATCAATGTTTTAATCATTTTAAAAAATTTAAATTCAAAGTTTCACACTACTAAACTGTAGTAATTGAATATTGGATTAAAATTTTTTTATGTATATATATGTCTATGGTAATAATTATAAAGTAGGAACATAATTAGTGTAGTTGGGGAGAGGAGGAGGAAATGGTGTCGCTTGGAGAATAGGAGGAGGAAACGACATCGTTTGGAGAAGAGGGAGTTGACGGCTGGGATGAGGTGAAATGGACGGGCAGGATGAGGGGTAGGTGGGATATAAATAGGAGAAGAAAAAAGATTAAAAAAAAAAAGAAAACAGAAAAAAGGAGTTGGGAGAAGAGAAGGTTCGAGAGAGAAGAGGAAAAACCGAGAGGAGGAGAAAGTTCGAGAGAGAGAGAGGAGCCGGAGTGGGGAGGAACGAGAAGAGAGGGAGCAAGAGAAGGAAGACAGTGACGGTGCGAGCCACGGGAGTGCAGAAAGAAAGATGGAGATGGGAGGTACAGTAAATCTTAAGTTTCAAGTGTATGTTTAGGATGAATGAGGAATTGTGACCGTAGATTTGGGAAATATAGGCGTCGATTAGAAAATGGAGGAGAAAAATGTGATACATGGAATAGGCGGGTGGAAATAGACGGGAAAGATGAAAATGAAAGGTGAAGGGAGGTATATGGTGGAGGTCGCAGGAGGAAAGAGAATGAGGAGTTTGGTGAGTGAGTGAGGTCCGTGAGAGAGAGGAACTCTGTGATTAAAAATTTGTAAGGGAGATGATGTGAATAGGTGTGATTGACGACGGGCAGAAACGCACGGAATGAGGTAAGTGAAGGGAGGTGAGAAAGGTGTGGAGAGAGGAGCGGTTAAGGACAGAATAGGCCTAGGAGAGTAGTAGAGGGGGAGCTGGCAGTGGAGGATAGGAAAGGTAAAGGGCTGTGAGAGTTGATACAACTAGTAGGAAAGGATGGGAAGCCGAGGCTATTTGGGGATGAGTGAAGGCAGGAATAGAGAGTGTGTTGAGTGCTAATAGAGAAGGTAGGCATAGGGGGTAGAGTGTGTGTATTCTGGAAATTAGAGAGTGGGAAAGGGAGGCCTGTAGCGGGTGTGTGTGAGGGATTGGAATATGGGTGTATTGGTGTGGATGGGTTGTGTGCGGGTGTGAGTTGCATGTGCATATAGGTTGGTATAACTGCTATAATTTAGGAATTTGGTAAATGAGCATTAGGTGTAGGGGTGTACTGGTGTATGAGTGCTAAGTGTAAGTGTATGTCGTATGGGGAGACGTGTGTAGGTCGTATACACATGTTAAAAGTATAGGAGAGCCTTCTTGACACTGTTTGTGGTGTATGAACGGTTTTGAAGGTTATACC
>NW_019014682.1:134993-148191 GCF_000150535.2 Carica papaya | reverse complement strand
TGGGGGATATGTATTAATCCTTGTGTAATTAAATAGTAGTAAGAAAGTGTGACCTTAGGCTACGGAAATGGAAAACATATAAAAATGGAGTTTTAAATTTAGTTTGCATATGATACTTGTAATTTAATTTTTTACTGTACTGAGTTATATGTGCTCACTCTTTATTATTCACAGATGAAGTAGGGATGGAGTCGGGATCGGAGTTGCCGGTTTCCGAGCCTAGCGTACAGAGCAACAGTGTAAGAATTTCTACTAGTAAAATTGAGTGTGTAAAAAGTTAGTAGTAATGTAGGTTTGTGTGTCTACTGGGGATGTATGAGGTTGTATTTCACTGTAATGTCATATTTATGGTTGAAGGTTTATATTTGACACAATAGATTGTGGTAATTTTTTTTCTATGTGTGCGACTGATTTGGAGTGAGTTTTTTAGTATTTGGTCATTGAGCTGGTTGAGACTACGCCGTTAAAAAAAACGAGGCTGTAACTAAATCAATGTTTTAATCATTTTAAAAAATTTAAATTCAAAGTTTCACACTACTAAACTTTTGAAGTCTAAATTATTATCAATATCTAAATTTTTATATTTATATAATATATGTATTTTTCTTATCATGCATTTATATGCACATGATTTCACATTGCATGTGTAATAACCCAAATTCTCATCGAGAATTCTGACTGCACGCCCATAATGTTATGATAAAATAATCAATAAAACTACTTCGCGCAGCAAATTTTAAAATAATAAAAATACATCCCTTACATACTTAGTTCAACGTATTTAATATTCATGAGACATGTTTAAACTCTAAAATAAATATTTACTACAAACAAAATAATTAACATTAAGTACTTATTCGAAATAAAATAAAAATTAAACGATCTTCTAGCAAGTATCTCATTATTCAGAGATAAAATTTTTAATATCCTGATCTGAAAAAAAAAAGAATAATAAATAAAGTGAACTTAATATACTCAGTAAGCGTGTAAGTACCACAAATAATAGAGTAATCAATCTAAGTTGGTAGAAAATATAAAACTACCGACAGAGAGAGTTTAAAACACTATTCTCTTTAGTTTAGAAAAAATGTGATATCTACACTCTAATTCATTCACTAAACCTTATAAATCAGTTTACTGAGTAAACATTAGGATTCAGTATAAACAATTTAGTAAACATCAGAATTCAATGTCAGATAAACAGTTCAGTATTATAGTATCACAAGCTTTACACATAAATTTAGGTTTATTCCTATTAGTTTACGTCCTATTGAGAATGGTTTCATCTTATTTAACAATATCACTACTGTTGATTATTTTTATCACTTCATCTTTTAAGTTTGATCGCGTGATGTCATTTCTGCTGATATCATCGATGGCAGAACGAATCCCCTCTACCATGTAGATACCAACAGTGAAACGACCCAGAACTTAAAAGGAGATAAATTATAAATTGAATGCGAAAGCGAAACAATAAAGTTAAAGTTTATATTCCTTACACAATAATTCAGATTACCCAATAGGGCTATGGGAATGACCATTTTAAAAGAAATAACGAAAAATCAAAGAAATAAATGAAAAATAAATAATTGGGCATCCTATTCGCAACCTTATTGTGGATTGGACTCTAGATCTTGGTCCTCTTGATTTGAAATAGCTAATGAAAGAGTGAGTTATACTAACCCAGTAAGAATATCACACTACTCACCAATACAGATATAAAGGTTGGTAGAAATAATAAAAATAACTAATGGAGCTTTAATTTAAGTAAATTCGTTTATCATAAATAAAATCATTTACTGCATACTTACCGTAGCAAGATTTCCAAAACTAACCTATAGAGACAATAACATAAACAATATCACAATCTCATATTCAATTAGTCAGAACAACAACTTTCTCTTTTATCAGCCTATTGGTATCTATTGGGGTCCATAAGAATGTCTCCACTATGGGTGAACCTTTATTCAATATTTTCAACTAACGGGTCGTTCCCATACTCCGTTCGGTATGAGCGCAAAAAAATATCATCCCTCAATACCATGTCCGGTATGAGGGTGAAACGGGCCTCCTCATACCCCGTCCAATATAAGTGATAAAATACCAATCCTCGATACCCCATTCAGTATGAGGCAACATCCACAGTAGGGTTCCCTATGTACCCAGTGTAACGACCCCAGAAATCTCCAAAAGAAATATATAATAATTTAAGTGCAGAAGCGAAATAAAAGGTTAAAGTTTACATTTCTTACATAATAACTAAAATTACTAAACAGCATTATGGAATTCATCCTTGAAAAAAACATAAGAATAAGGAAATAAAATGGTAAATAGAAAATATTTAGCATCTACTTGCAATCTTCTTGCGGATCGGGCTCTGGAACCTGTTCCTCTTGATCTGAAAATGGTTAGAATAAAGATGAGCTACACTAGCCCAGTAAGGATATCACACTATATCACCAACGTAGAAGTAAAGGTTGGTATAAAATCGAAAACCACTGATGGAGCATTAAATTTAAACCAATACATTTATTAAAAATAAAACCGTTTACCGTTCACTTACATAGTGAAATTTATAAAATATCTATAGAGACAATAATACCATACCGATCATAACTTCATGAACAATCAGCAACATAGAACATATCATAAATTCATATCCATTAATAATAAACTAAATCTTAATTGTTTTTCATTTTACTAGCCTACTAGTATCCATAGGGGTTCATAAGGGTGTCCCCGTTATGCGTGAACCATTTTCCTTAACAATCTCAATTATAGGGTCGTTCTCATACCCCGTCTGGTATGAGCACTAAGACATTAAACCTCAATACCCCGTTTGGTATGAGGGTGAAGTGGGCCGTCCCCATACCTCATCCAGTATGAGCGCTAAATTACCAAGTCTCCATACCCCTTCCGGTATGAGACAACGTTCACGGTAGGGTTCCCTATGTACTCGGTCCGTCCGCCATCTCGCAGGATATCTAGTAATGCTGTCATTCCATCTGTTTATTTGATCACACCCCTTCCTTGTTTTCCTTTAGTCTCCATTACTAAACCAAATATAATCACATAAACAAATAAACATGCATCCGATAATGCAATCATGTCTCAAATCTCAAATCAAACAGTAGTTAAGTAAGGCAGTAATACATGCATTTAAACCATAAAGATAGATAAATCAGATACTATCTTGCTTTTAGACTGTAAAATAAATCAACAAACAACAATAGATAATTTTTAGTTTCGGCTGCATTAGCAACCCGTAATTAATTATGCATGTTTACTAAAATCATACAAAATACCACATTATCATTTATTTAAACTTTAATTCTATGATAGGGAATAGGGTGAGAGATCCTTACTCGATTTGACGCCGAAAAGCTAAACGGTTTACTGCGCTTACGGGCGGTCCCTAGGTTCCCTGAATTTTCTCCAAGAACTGAAATGCACTTATAGTGCCTAGAAATGTTCCAAATAAACCGAAAATCAGTTCCATGGCTCAATCGGCCAATTTCAGAAATTTGGTATAGCGGCTTCGCCGATTTTACATCGATTTCTGTGAGCACACACGCTAAAGGGCCTAAGTGGGCTGAAAAAATACGAATAACCGAAACTCACCAGCGGCGGGGCACTCTAGTGCGGCGGCTCCTCCAACTCACGTTGCGGTTGGGCGTTTCACTTTGGTCAACCTGTAAAGAAGAAAACAGTAATCACAATAGTGAAAAAATTACGTGAAACGGGAATCAGAAATGGCCTTATCGGAGGCAGTTTGTGAAATTTCCCGTAGCGGCGTCGCCGGGTTTCGTTGGTATTTTTTGGCCAATTGGCCGGTTCTTTCACTCCGATTTTGGCATGGGTAGGCTTAAAATTGAATTTCGTGCAAAATGGAAAAATTTTACCTTTTTGGGTTGTCGAAAAGGGTTCCGATGCGGCAACGGGTGGCAACAGTAGGCTCTCCGGCGGCTAGGTTGTCTTCTCTGACGAGAGGTTCTGGTGGCTAGGGTTAGGGTTTGGTGCAGATGGGGGTTATTTATACCCATCCTCTTTTGATCTGGACCGTTCATCGCATTTAATATGTACCGTCCGATCGCGATTAAATAGGGAATGAATCTAGGTCGTTCATCGCGATCTAATCTGGACCGTCCATCGCGATTCACTCTGGGTCGTCCAATCGCTTTTAATATAGCCATTCTATTTCGTTTGGAAAGGAGCGCATCCAGACCGTCCGTGCGCGAGGGAACAGACCTCAGTTGTTCGATCGTGTGCACGTAGATCGCCTACGTGGCTCCCCCCGCGTGGCCTCCCGCGTCAGTGCCTCTGCCACTTGGCACATCCTGGTTGGTCGGGGCTGCTGACCAGGTGTCTAACGTGGTAAATTTTTTAAAATTACGTTTTGAACTCCCGATTTCTGATTTTTCTTTCGAAAATACCATCATAACTTAATTTTTCACCATTTTTTCAAAATTATTTTCAGTTAATCCTCCATCAATTTTACTCTATTTTTTAATTAAATTAAAATAAAATATAATAAAATAAATTATATAAATAAATAAATAAGGTTTTGGTGACTGTTACACCTGGTCCGTTCACCATCTTCCAAGATATCCAGTAAGGCTAACATTCATCCATTCACTTAATCAAACAAGTTTCTGTTTACCTTTAATTTCCAGTTTTTCAATTTAACTATAAATCACGTAAAACAAGAAATACATACATCAAGGAAACACAATCGAATAATCATATCAATTTCAGTATATTATCATGCATTCGAAACTGTAAAATCAATCAATCAGTTAAACATAGCAAACAATAATAAATAATCGGTTCTGGCTCCATTAGTAACATTTAATTATCAATATTTCTAAATTATGCAAAATACTATATTATTTATAATTAAACTTTAATTCCATAACAAGGAATAAAGTGAGAGATTCTTAAATGATTGGTGTCCAAAATGCTAAACTTCCAGCTGCGCCTATTAGTGGTCCCCGGGTTCCCTGAATTTTCCTTCAGAGATTAAAACATGCTTTGACTACATAGAAATACCCCAAAAAATCTAAAATTTGTGTTAGAAATGCTTTTCAACAAATTTTGAAATTTTAGCACGATCTTCGGTGACAGCACCGCCACCCGCGGTGACAGTTTGCCTCGGATTGGCCGTTTTCAGTCAGTTTTGGCTAATTTCGGCCAGTTTTGTACTCATCCCTGTGAGAAAACACGTTAAGGGGCCTCGGTTGGCCAAAAAATTTTGAAAAACAGAAGCTTACCAGCGGCGGAGTTTTCTGGTGCAGTGTGTAATGACCCTGGAATTCTAAAGGAAATAAATCATAAATTAAGTGCGGAAGCAAAATAATTAATTACGGTTTACATTCCTTACACAATAACTTAAAATACCAAATAGTGCTACGAGAATTAACTTTTTGAAGGAAATACAAAAAAATTAAGAAAATAAACAGAAAATAAATAAAGCTGGTTTCCTACTCGCAACCCTCTTGTGGATCAGGCTCTGGATCCTGATCCTCTTGATCTCAAATGGTTAAATAGGGAATGAGCTACACTAGCCCAGTAAGAATATCACGCTACTCACCGATGCAGAAATAAAGGTTGGTAGAAAAATAAAAAATAACTAATGGAGCTCTTAATTAAACAAATTCATTGATCATAAACAAAATCTTTTACCAAATACTTATCCTAGTGAAATTTACAAAACAATTTTTGAAGACAATAACATAACATAGATCATGATTTCATATGTAATCGATTTAAACAACAATTTTATTCTTTTATCAGACTACTAGTATCTATGAGGATTCATAGGAATGTCTCTATAATGCATGAACTTCCTTTAACATTTTAAATTGATGGGCTGTCCCCATACCCCGTCCAGTATGAACGTCAAACTACTAAACCTCAATATCCCATCTGGTATGAAGGTGAAACGGGCTATCTCCATACCTCGTCTGGTATGAGCGCCAAATTATCAAATCTCAATACCTTGTCTGATATGAGGCAACATTCACGATAGGGTTCTCTATGTACCCGGTCTGTCCACCATCTCCAAAGATATCCAGTAAGGCTATCATTTCATCTATTCACTTAATCACGCAATTTTTTCGTTTTTCTTTAATCTCCATTATTTTTCAATTCAACCGTAAATACATAAAACAACCAATGCATGCATTCAAAGTTATGAAATCGATCAATTAGATACTATCATGCATTCAAACCGTAAAAATAATCAACAGAAATAAAAGTAGATAATTTTCTATTCTGGCTCCATTAGTAACCTGTAATTAATTATGGATATTTTCTAAATTGTACAAAATACCGTATTATTGTTAATTTGACTTCAATTCCATAATAGAGAATAGGGTGAGGGATTCTCACTCAATTCGATGCCCGAAAAGTGAAACTTGTTGACCGCGTTTACCGGCGGTCCCAGGATTCCCTAAATTTTTTTTCACGGATTAAAACGCGCTACAAGTACCTATAAATACCCAAAAAAACCCAAAAATAATGATTTTTTGGCCAATTTTGAAATTTCAGCATGGCGGCTCCGCAGCACGCGGTCTGCCTTGGGTTGGCTATTTTTGGAAGTTTTCAATTGAATTCGATCGATTTTGCATCAATCCATGTGAGAAACATATTAAGGGACCTCGGTTAGCTGAAAAAAAAAATAAAAAACCAAAACTCACCAGCGGTAGGACTCTCCGGTGTGGCAGCTCTGCCGGCTCACTTTTGCAGTTGGGTGTTTTTCTTCAGTCAACCTGTAGAGAAGGAAATGGTGATTACAACGGTGAAAAATTTTTGGAGAATGGGAATCGAGAAGGGTCTGATCGGAGGTAATTTTTGAAATTTCTCGCGACGGCGCCGCCGAGCTTTGCCCACAGTTTTCGATCAATTCACCGGTCTTTTGAATTCGATTTGGCTATGGGGGTGATTAAAATTTAATTTCGAGTAAAGGAGAAAATTTTTACCTCTTTTGACGGTCAGAAATGGCTCTGACGTAGCGGCGAGTCCCGGCGGCTCTCCTTCCCGGCGGCTGAGTCTTCTTCTCTGGCGAGGGTGTCTGGCGGCTAAGGTTAGAGTTTGGTGTGAAGAGGGTTATTTATACCCGTCTCCTTTTAATCTGGACCGTCCATCGGATTTAATCTGGACTGTCCGATCGCGATTAAATAGGAAGTAGATCTGGATCGTTGATCGCGTTTAAATCTAACCGTCCAATTGCATTTGGAGAGTGCACGCATCTGGGCCGTCCATGCGCGCAGGAGTGAATCTGGACTATCCGATCATCGGCACGCGGATGGCCCTTATGGAATCTCGCGTGGCACCGCATCAGTGTCCGTTGCCACGTGGTGCATTTTTGTTTGTCGAAGCTGCTGACCGAGCATCTTACGTGGCATAACTTTTTTAAATTGTATTTTGACCCCAGTTTCTAATTTTTATTTTAAAAATATCCCCAGAATCTAAATTTTCACATATTTTTCCAAAAAATGGTTCTAAATTTCATCCTCCAAATTTCTTTCATTTTTACACTAAATTAAAATTAAAAAAATTATATTTACAAATTAATTTAAATTACATAAAAATTAATTTGGGCATTACACGGCGGCTCCATCAGCTCACCTTTGCAGCTGGGTGTTTTGTTTCGGTCAACCTGTAAAAAAAGGAATGGTGATCACAATGGTGAAAAATTTACACAGAACGAGAATTGGGAATGGCCTCATCGGAGGTGGTTTTTTATTTTTCTGCGGTGGTGCCACCGGGCTTTACCTGCAATTTTCAGCGCATCTACCAGTCCTTTTGCTCCGATTTGGCCATTGTAGTGTTCAAAATTGAATTTCGAGCGAATGGAAATTTTTTCACCACTTTTGACAATCGGAGATGGCTCTGGTACGGTGGTGGGCGGTCGCCTCCCTTCCCAGCGACTGTTTCTTCTTCTCCGGCGCGGGGGAGGGGGGGTGTGGCAAGTACGGTTACGGTTTAGTGTGAAATGAGGTATTTATATCTGTATTCCTTTATTCTGGGCCGTCCATCGCATTTGATCTAGAACGTTCGATTGCGTTTAAATAGGAAGTAAATTTGGACTGCTCATCGTGATTTAATCTGAACCATATGATCGCGTTTAAAGAGAGAATAAATCTGAACCGTTCATCGCGTTTAATCGCAATTGTTTGATCATGCTTGAGGAGGAAACTGATGCGGACCGTCCACGCGCGCTGGAATAAATCTAGACCATCCGATAGCGGGCACACGAATCGCCAACGTGGCCTCCCACGTGGCACCGTGTCAACGTGCCTTACCACGCGGTACGCTCTGATTCGTCGGGACTGCTGACTAAGCGGTCCTACGTGGCATAATTTTTTTAAATTATATTTTTATCCCCAGTTTCTGATTTTTCTTTCAAAAACACCCTAGAACCCAAATTTTCACCACTTTCTCCCAAAATTATTTTCAATTTCATCATCCACATATATTTTTTTCTAATTTTTACATTAAATAAAATTTCATAAATTAAAAAATTAAATTTTATACATTAATTTTAAATATGTAAAATTAATTCCGAGTATTACAACTCTCCCCCTCTTAAAAGAAATTTGATCCCTCAAATTTGCATCTCTTTCACTCAATCAAACAGTTGGGGATAATGGGCTCTGAAGTCTGCTTCTAGCTCCCATTTGGCCTCTCCCTGTGTGTGATTCTGCTATAGAACCTTAACAAAAAATTTTTTTCGATTGTGAAGTACTCTGCTCTTTTGGTCCACACTACCCACCAGTATCTTCTCGTAGGATAGATCCTCCTGAAATGAAAGGGGATCGTGGGCCTAGATGTGAGAGGGGTCTAGATTGTATTTGTGTAGCATGAACACATGGAACATATTATGGACTCTGGATAGTTCTGGAGGCAGTACTAGTCTATAGGCGATGGTGCCAATTCTGTCTAAGATTTCAAATGATCCAATAAACCGAGGATTTAATTTCCCACTTTTGCCAAACCTACTGATTCCCTTGAAAAGAATGACTTTAAGAAACACTCGATCATATTTCTCAAATTCTAAATCCCTCCTCTGAGTATCCGCATAGCTCTTCTGCCTTCTTTAAGCCGTCCAAATGTTCTTCCTGATCTTAATTATTTTGGCTATAGTCTTCTTTACAAGGTCTGGGCCGACCAATTTTCTATCACGTATTTCTTTTCAACAGATTGACCATCTACATGAATGGTCGTACAATGCCTCGTACGGAACCATGTCAATACTTGCTTGGTAGCTGTTATTGTAGGCGAACTCTATTAGGGGTAAATGATCATCCCAATAGCCCTCGAAGTCAAGAACACAAGGTCGGAGCATATCTTCTAGAGTGGGGATTGTCCTTTCTGATTGTCCATCAGTTTAGGGGTGGAATGTAGTACTAAGGGACAGTTTCATTCCCATGGCTTGCTGAAACTAGACCAGAACCGAGAAGTAAACCTAGGGTCCATGTCGGACACTGCTGTTACTAGTACTCCATGTAACCTGACTATCTCCCGGATATATATTCTTACTAGTTTATTCAAGGGGTCGGTCATCCTGATGGCTAAGAAGTGGGAATACTTGGTGAGCCGGTCAACAATGACCCAAATGACATCATGTTCCAAGTGTGCCCTAGACAATCCTGTCACGAAATTCATTGTGATATGTTTCCACTTCCACTCTGAAATTGGTAATGGCTTAAGTAGCCCGCCTGGGCATTGATGCTCTACTTTGACTCTGCTGACATACTAAACACTTGGAAACAAAGTCGGTCGCATCTCTTTTTATTTCGTTCTACCAAAATCGAGATCGCATACTTTGATACATCTTAGTGCTTCCGAGATGCATGGCAAACTTTGAGATATGGGCATCTGTCATGATGTCCATTTTCAGCTCACTATCACCTAGAACACATACACTGTCTTGAAATCTACGCAACTCATCGACATAGACTCAAAATTCTGAATTAATTTCATGTTCTGCATCTTTATTGAGGACTGTTAGGGTGGAATCAACAGACTGGTCTTCCTTTATTCTCTAGATCAACTTAGGTTGAACAGTCAGGTGGGCCAAACATGTGACTCTCTTGAGGTCCTAAAGTCGTACCTGTTGTGCGACTCCCATTACCCTGTATTCTAAAACCATCAAGTGAACTAATACACCTGCACTTTTTTTTCTGAGTGCGTCGACTATCACATTGCCCTTACCCGGATGATATAAGATGTTGCAATCGTAGTCCTCGAGGAGTTCTATCCATCTTATCTGTCTTAACCAACTAGTACTCGGCCTCTTCAAAGGAGAATGCCTTTGCTAAAGTAGATGAGTTTAATCTTTTATACCTCTCAATGTAGCCTGAGTCCATCATGGGAGAAACTGAGTCCTATGGAGGAAGGACTAGATTGTGCTGAAGATGGACTAGATGACCATGTGGTGGTATTGGATGATACGGTGGAGGCACTAGATTGTACTATGGTGGTGTCGGGTGATGCAATTAGGGTACCGGGCTATACTGTGGTGGTGCCGAGTGATACGGTTGGAGCATCAGACCATACTGCAGTGGTGTTAGATGGTAGTGTAGAGGAGCAGGGTCGTACTGGGGTGGCTCAGGATCCTCTCATCACTATAGGGATGACTCAACCTGTGGCAGCAGATGAGGGTTAGGTAGCTCCCTCCTTTCCTCCCGGGCTTGCTGGGCAGTGATGAGTCTATCCAGCATTTCAAATAGCCGGTCAATATCCTCTCAAAGCAAACCCTCCTGGGCTGTTCAGTTTAGTGGGGGTTTTCCTCTTTTCATCTATCTGTACTTGCATTTCACAAGGAACAGTTGAATGATAATTCATTGTTTTTGGTGTTTTTAAAAGATTTTGTGTAAGGAATGGTTTCGAAAAATGCGGCTCTGATACCAACTGAAATGACCCAGAACTTTAAAGGAGATAAATTATAAATTGAATGCGGAAGCGAAATAATAAAGTTAGGGTTTACATTCCTCATACAATAATTCAGATTACCCAATAGGGATACGGGAATGACCATTTTAAAAGAACTAATGAAAAATCAAAGAAATAAATAAAAAGTAATAACTTGGCATCCTATTCGCAATCCTCTTGTGGATCGGGCTCTGGATCTTGGTTCTCTTGATCTGAAATAGTTAATAAAAGAGTGAGCTATACTAGCCCAATAAGAATGTCATACTACTCACCGATATAGAAATGAATGTTGGTAGAAATCATAAAAATAACTAATGGAGCTCGTAAGTTAAGTAAATTCATTTATCATAAATAAAATCATTTACTGCATACTTATCGTAACGAGATTTTCAAAACTGATTTATAAAGTAAATAATATAAACAATATCATAATCTCATATTCAATCAGTCAAAACAACAATTTTTTCTTTTATCAGCATACTGGTATCCATGGGGGTCTATAGGAATGTCCTCACTGTAATGCCCTAATTAATTTTGATTGTAATTAAAATTAACTAATAAATAAAATTTTTTAATTTTTTAATTCTTATTTAATGTAAAAATGAAGGAAATTAAATGGAGGATGAAATTAAAAATAATTTTGAAAAAAATGGGTGAAATTTTGGGTTCTTGGGGTATTTTTGAAAGAAAATTCAGAAACTGGGGGTCAAAACGTAATTTAAGAAAATTAAACTATGTAAGACGCCCAGTCAGCAACCCCAACGGACCGAAGTGCGTGGCATGACGAGGGACGCTGATGCGGTACCACGCAGGAGACCACTTGGGCGAGCGATAGACGGTCCATATCTACTCCCTATTTAATCGCGATCGGACGGTTCAGATCAAACACAATCGACGATCCAAATTAAAAGACGACGGATATAAATAACCCTCTTTACACCAAACCCTAACCCTAGCTGTCAGACACCCCTACTAAAGAAGAAGAGCCAGCTGTGGTCGGGAAGGAAGCCGCATGCCGACCATCGCCGCGCTGGAGCCACTTCTGACCACTAAAAGAGGTAAAACAAATTTCTTTTGCTAGAAATTAAATTTTAAACACTCCTATGGCCAAATCGGAGCAAAAAGACTGGTAGATTGGCCAGAAACTACGGGCAAAGTCCAGCGGCGCTGCCGTGAAAAATCACAAAAACAGCCTCCGATGAGGCCCTTCCCCATTCCTATTATGTGTAATTCTTCCACCTTTGTAATCATCGTTTCCTTCTCTATAGGTTGATTAAAGTAAAAGACCCAACTGCGAAGGTGAGCCGGCAGAGCCGCCGCACTAGGGAACTTCGCTGCCAATGAGTTTCAGTTTTTCGACTTTTTTCGGCCAACTGATGCCCCTTAACGTGTTTTCTTGCATGAATTGGTACAAAATTGGCCAAAAATAGTGGACTCGAGGGAAACTGCCACCACGGACGGCAGTGCCGTCACCGGAGCACGGCAGAGCCGCCATGACCAAATTGCAGAATTGGCCAAAAAGGGTTCCTAACACTGATTTTGGATTTTTTGGAATATTTCTAGGTACTTAAAGCTGGTTTTAATCTCTGAAGGAAAATTCATAGAACCTAGAGACCGCCAGTAGGCGCAGTCAAAAGTTTAGCATTTCGGACATCAATTTGAGTAAGAATCTCCCACCTTATTCTCTGTTATGGAATTAAAGTCTAATTAATAATAATACGGTATTTTATGTAATTTAGAAAATATGCATAATTAATTACAGGTTATTAATTGAGACAGAACCGAAAGTTATTCACTGTTGATTCTGTTGATTGATTTTACAGTTTGAATGCATGATAATATCTGATTGATTGATTTTATAGTTTGAATACATGTATTGCTTGCTTTATGTGATTACAGTTGAATTGAGAAATTAAAAATTAAAGATAAACAAAAAATTGTTTGAGTAAGTGAACGGATGAAACGACAGCCTTACTGGATATCCTGGGGACGGTGGACGGCCTAGGTACATAGAGAAACCTACCATGAATATTGTCTCATATCGGGACGGGGGTATCAAGATTTGGTAATTTGACGCTCATATTAGACGGGGTATGGGGACGGCCCGTTTCACCCTCATATCGGACCAGGGGTATTGAAGATTTTAATAATTTTGGTGCTTCATACCCGGATGGGGGTATGGGGGACCAGCCCCGTTAATTAGAAATGGTTAATAAAAAGAATTCCAGGCCGTATTGGACACCTCCCCTGTGGACCCCCC
>NW_019014682.1:81912-103072 GCF_000150535.2 Carica papaya | reverse complement strand
TGACTTATACATTTAAAACAGAAAATAAATATACAATAGTAAAAACTACATATTCCTTTCAATCCAATAAGTTTCTCTCAATTTGAGCATCCAAATTATTTTGAAAAACATATCATTTCTCTTCCTTTTCACCATTTCAGTAATCTGTTCTTTCGTTCGAGACTCATAAAACAGAGTCCGAGTCCCGTATCGACCCAGCATATATATCCTGTTACCCTAAATTAATTACGGGAAAAAAAAAAATGACCATTTGAGTCTATAATGTAATTATGAGTATTTTTTTCTTTTTAATATTTACAGCTTCAAATTTAGAAACCTTTTAAGAGGAAAAGAAATAGAGGTAATGTTGATCATCACTATATTTTTCCCATTCAGTCATCAGTTTCTACTTAATATATTCTACTTGATATGTGATTGTGAGGACCAAATAACTTCCACACCAGTCCATTTCAAACATCAAGTTATCACAAACCATCAAGTTAATAGATCACCTCACCCGGATAGTTTATGATATAATCCAGTTAATATATGTTTTAATAAAAATTTTCAGCAAGGAAAACATCACGACATCATTAGTACACTTCAAACTCGGTTTCACTTTTCACACACAGAACTGTCTGTTTTGAAGGCTCCGAGGAATGCACATTCTTCATTCTTTATAACACAAAATTCACTTGAACCTACACGATATCTATAATAGGCAACCCTTATAACCCGAACAAAGAAAGATAAGAAAACTAGAAGAAACATATGATATGTAGGATTTGAAGCCAACTTTCTTGCAGGATAATATTCAACTAAAGAAAATTTCGTAAGTAAAGAAAAAGATAGCGAGGCACGGAGAAAAATCAAAGACAAGTGGAGAAATATAGAGAGAAATAGACAAAATCAAAATAAGTAGGTTAGAAGAAACAAGAGTTACAAGAAAAGAACAAGATTAGATAAACTATAGTAAGAGTTTTCAATTCAACATTCTCCATTACTGTCTATGTTAGTGGTCTCTATATTGGCACTGATTTCAACCTTATTTACAAGTAATAAAGAAAATATCAAAGTAATTAAAAGTGAAATGAAAAATTTCTAACTCTCTGATAGAAATCGAAACCTACCCAAATAACCTAAATATATTAAAGATAATTGTCATTACAAAAATCTTCCTCAATACTAAAACTATTCTAATTTAAGATCTCATTGAGCATAAAGAGGAAAGCACTCAGACCAAAAACTTCTTTTTTCCTGTGAAGAATCAATCATGTATTATATGGACTGGCAGGCAATTTAGCATTTAGACTTGTAAAGGGAGTTGCTTTTGCTTTTTCGGTGGATCTATTTGTTTTGTACCAGAAACCGTATCACTCAAATCACGTCCCTTGGTTTCAAATGGAAAAAGCAATATACAAATCCCTGACAGGAAACTTACAGCCCCGAACAAAATAATTGCTGCAACTCGATGACATCCTTGTATTAAGCCTATGGCCACTAGAGGGCAAAGCATTCCACCAATTCTTCCTACCGAGCTAGCCACTCCAACACCAGTTGATCTCACTGAAGTTGGATATACCTGTAGATCACAGTTTAACAACAATATAAATCAAATATAGTTTCTTAACATTAAAGGGATGTACTAGTTTCCTAGCTAGAAATTTACCATAAAGGGCATCTGTTTAGGCTTCTAAACACGAATGAGTGAAATTTTAATGGTAAACAAATCACAATTAGGAGAGCAACCACAGAAAGTTATAAAATTGTAACTTAAAACACTAAAGTTTTATATAAAATAATAAGAAAACCAAACACAAGGTAGTAAACTGTCATAAAAGAAACCACAGTTTGAATTGCAATCTGGTGAAACCACAAGGTTTATAACTGTAATCTGTCCCATTTTTTTTGTTTGCAGGTGATTTAGACAGTTCCAAAAGTTACATGTTTATGGCAAGGCATTCAGCTCTCAAGGTAGCATAGACCTGATAAGTAGGGAGCTTCAATAAAAATAACACACCACTTCTGGCAAGTGTCATTTCATCAAAAAGGGAAAGAAGATCCATCATAAAATAAGTCATAGCAAACTCTACCTTGGCTACATCATATGGTAATTAATGGAGGGCAAAAAAAAAATGAATTTTGAAACTCAACAATGTAGAAAGGTTAATTCTGAATTAATATTTAGGAAAAAAGATCTTGCATATCCCTTCTATACGTTACAGTTCATGAGATAATAAAAGAGAATAAGAATGTCTATATCCTCTTGAAATGAAAATTGACATTAAAAATTTGACAACTATGAGTTACCTCTGGAGCATATATATATGCAACTGTAAAAGTTCCTGTAATGCATACGCGAGCACCAAAAAGAAGAATTGTTGTTAAACCTTCAGGCTGATGAAATGCTAATGGGAGCAGGAAAATGCAACAGCTGAAGAACATAGCTGACATAGAAAGTTTACGACCAAGTCTGTCAACTGTGGCAGCTGCTATAAGCAGCCCAGGAAACTCTTCAACAAAATTAAAGGAAGGTGTTAGTCTATACTTTGCAAATGAAAGTATTGTTGAATTAATTAGAGAATGATAGTACACTACGTACAGTAAGTAAAATAGGGGAAGGACAGGTGTATTATAATATTTTCTTATAAACATTAATTAACTTCCAAAAAGATTTTTTCTGTCATGAATATGTTTTCTTAAAGCAGTTTACGGATAGTTAAAGTCAAATATTGTAGATTAGAAGAACTCTTAGATTTATTAAGAAAAACAATCTAATTTAGATTAGTAACCTAACAAATTCAGGACAACTTGAATACTGATATATGTGCAAAGAGTAGAAGAAAAAATTAAATGCCAAATAAACATTTAACACTCAGAAAGAACTTGAGTTTTAGTGGTAAACAATTGATACTGACAACATATAAATTTAAAAAGAAGAATGACAAGTAATTGTCTCCATATTTGAACTTCGGAGACTTGATTAGAGTTCATAGCTTGCTAAAGTACATGTATAATACATCTAATGAGAATATATTGAGAATTTCCTAGCAATTGATAAAGATACCTGCAAAACTGGTGATGAAAACATCTTTATAATTAACATCCTGGGACTTTTCTGCCTGCAACTTAACTGATTTACAGATCTGCTGTCCGTTGCTAAGTTCAGTAGTCAGCAACACAAGGCCATAATATGCAAATGCATTTCCAAAAAATACTACCCATAAAAGCAAGGTTGGCTTAAGTAATTCTGGTGTAAATAGCATTAATAATGAAGACATGCCACCTGCTTTAGAATCCACTTTAGAATCAAAACTCCCCTGAAGAGTTTGCTCTTGATTTCTTGTAGGCGAAAGCAAATGCGTTTTTCCATGTGGTTCAGCACTATCATGATCAGAAACAAGAATCCCAGAAGGCAGTGTCCTTCCATTTGTTTTTCCTATTTTCTCTAAAACACTAACTGCCTCTGTCTTTCTATCTTGCAAACATAAATATCTTGGTGACTCTGGTGTCATTTTATAAAATATGAGAAGCAGTGAGGAAGGAAGAGAAGACAGTGCAAGTAACCATCTCCAACCAAATCTTGGCATAATTAACTGCAACAAATACATCATAGTGAGGATACTTCCTATAGTACTTTTCCCCCCCTCTATTTATATTGAAAAAGCTTCAATACTTATAGGAAAAGTAATAAGAACATATAAACTTTATAATGCCAGTAAAATACTTGAAACAGTGGGGAGAAAGGCTATGCTTGTTCCGAATTTAAAGTGCAAGAAAACTACTTCTTAAGTTATTCAGCATTTATTTATACCATATTTCTTTGTAGGGAAGTGAAAAGACAACAACAAACTTCTGTCTTCCAAGGAGGCAGGGAAAACCCCTTGGAGGAGAAGGGTGATAAAACCCCAGAGCAGGGCTCAAGTTCCAAAGACCTGACCTCTTCCTTGGAAGACAAGTACTGGTTATCTGGGTATAGTTTAAAACATTGAACTACCTTCTGTTTGCCAAATTCATTGACACATACAAGCTTTAGCCCATTGCCTTGGACAGCAAAAAATAGAGTGTGACTGCAGGATAACGACCGACCAATTATGAATAAATAGACTAACAATACCCAACTTCTTAACTGGTGTCACTTTGTTAGCATAATAGGAATCTTATCCTATGACAGAATAGTTTTCATTATCGCAGTAGTTTCATATTTTCTAGGTTGATTAGTCTCTTGTTATTTTATCATTTCCTATATACCTCAGTATTACCTATTTGGTTATTTCTTCTTATTAGCATACCTTAGCCTATAAACAGAAATGTATAACATCTTCATAAGACAATTGATACATATAAACAGAAATGTATAACATGGTATCAGATCATCTATCGTTTGCAGTCCTCAATTTCTGTCTATTTATTCATAAATAAAAAAAGAAAAATGTAACAAGAAATCTATGATAGAAAGAAACTCATACTTCCCATTATCATAACCATCCTTGATCCTTTACTTTGTTTGCTCATTGTCACCCTTCACAATGTGCGACAGTTTATTTTAGAATTTGTTTTATCTTTCTTGCTTTCCTTAAGTTGTTATCCATCTCAGTCTGTTACTGCCCTGTTGCATGCTCCAAATCCAATCAAATGTGAATTACCACCTCTCTATGCAAGTGCAAGAAGAATCATCAAACAGTAAAGTCCCAGGAGAAGCCCTAAATCAGCTCCAAACCCACAACAGCCGCATAATCACCGCAAATCACTACCAGTCTCCCAATCAAAACCAATCTGTTTGTGTAGGTTCATTCCAAACTCAACTCCATCAACTTGCCACCCAAACAGAAATTATCCAATACAGTCCAGCCTTTGGAATCTGGTTATGAAGCCTGTATTTTCTCGTGTTTGAGGTCTGATTATGGGCCTGCTAAGAGTAAAATCTTGAGTTAAGCATGCAGCTTATTTCACCAATTGTTTCCTCACAAATTAGGCTTTATGTCTCACCGGAGAGAGTCCATTGATTTCTGGATTAGGTACCCTCGACTTTTGTTCACTTTATTTTCCACTTCATTTTTATTGTATAAGTTTGCAAACAGATATATAAGGAAGCCACAGTAACTGGCTTCCAAAAATCTAGGTGAAAAACCAACTCTTTTCAATAACAAAACGAAAATGCTATTCCAAAGTCCTAATTGACTTTCTAATGCAAATACATAATTTCCTAATTACGCCTAAAGTCCAAAACACAATCAATTGCTTTAGCAGAAGAGTCGATTTCTTCTCTCTCATGGGATCCGCACCTACTACTTCCCTGTTACTCTTTTTTTCTACCACTTCCTTCTTCGGCTCTCTTCATTTACTTTGCCAGTAAATTGGAGTATAACAATAGCTTCCCCTTTCCAAATCATCAAAAGATAGCCTTAGATCACCTCATATCTCGAGGTTGAAGATATCCTGCCATTTCCCTCCAGTGATTTCACCCAAATAATTTTTTGTAGCAATTTCCCGCAGGATATCACAGTTCCAAATTTAGGATCCTATTATTGACTAGAAATAAGTGGAATTAGGGCTGAGAATGCCAAGATATTGTGGATAGGAGCTCCTTTTGCTGTTTTATGGGTATTGTGGTTAGAGCATAGTGTTAGATTCTTCAGGGTCGCCAATTATCTCCATCCTTCCTTTGGGATAGATTGACGTCTTTTCCTTCTTCTTGGCCTAAGGTTCATGCGTTTTTCAGATATATCTCCTTATCTATTCTGCAAGGACATGGGAAGAAGTGGTGCATTGGTTCTTACGTATTCTTTCTTTCTCTTTTCTTTTCCGTTGTCTTAGGAGGTTCACTTATCCTTTTTATCATACTTTTTTCCTTTTCTCTCTAATAATACCTTTTTCTATCCAAAAAAAAAAAGCAGAAGAAACCTCCCTATCACGTGCATAATATCGAGTCTTCACAATAGATTGAGCATGTCGGAGGAGAATGTGCAAGGACTTTAACATGTCATGACAGTTCCTTGAGCTTGCAATCTGTTGCTTCAATTTTACCTAAACTGGGACAATAAGCCAGTAAACATGGTGTTCAATGGCCATACACGACCTCAAAAGGTCCAGATTGTAAGATCAAGCGGAACTCCACATTGTATCAATATTCTGCCTAAGGCGACTAATCAAGCCATTTGCATGGTTGATCACTTGAAAATGTAAGTACTTTCAACAATGGGATTCACCACTTCAGTCTGGGCATTTGGTTTGAAGATGATAAGCAAAAGAAAAGCAAAGCTTACTACCACATTGACAACAAAATTCAATCCCTAACCAACTAGTAAAAATGGCATCTTGATCCGAGATTATGGACTCTAGTAGGGATACAAATAAAAAATGTGACCAAAAAACAGTTGTGACACACTAACAGCAGTATAAGAGTGAGAGAAACCAAGCTGTAACAACAGTGATGGGGATAAAATTAGCATACTTGGAGAACCAACCACAACAAGGAGAATACTCTTAACATGCGAGAGTGGATGGCTTCAATGAAAATCGATGGAGATGTCTCACCAATTAGAACAGGCTATGGAAAAGGTTGGAGTAGACTAGCTGGTTATAAGTGTTCAATTCTCTCACATTGACAAGTCAGACAAGAGATAAATCCACTACCTATGGAGGAGTAAGGATCTTTGTAGGACAAAACATGGAAACTTGACCACTTTGAATATGCTGGATCAGTAACTAAATTCGGGAGAGGGGGTAGACCTCTGGTTTAGGAATCAAAGAGAGATAACTGAGGCATATAAATGGTATGCAGTTTACCTTGATCTTCATGTTGCCAAGAAAGTGCATCTGTAACCACTTTGTGCCTACACCTTCTTAAATGTTCAACTGTGAAATTAATCCCATTAGCTTCTTAAACCAATGTTGTTGAGGAGAACTGCTGACACTTTGCTCCAAAAAAAATTTGAGGCAACAATGGTCTGTGTGACAATAAAAGGAAGCCTCCACAAATAATGTCCCCTTGAGAACCGGTTGCAAACAACCAAAAGTGAGCAGGAAAACAAGAAAGCGCGGATGGGTGCATGAAGAAAACAGTGAAATTGGCCGGAGGGAATCAAAAACCAAGAAGCAGAAGGAGGAAGATAGAACTGACCACACAGAACCAAAGGCCATAAGGGTTTACGTGTCGGTCGCATGTTTACCTGTTGGCAGAATATGAGGAAACTAGAGGGACGTGTCACAATTGGGAAGGAGGTAATTAAAACCCCAAAAACCACGGCATTGGACCATTCTAAACCCTTTCTCCCTCTTTGGTGAACAAAGCCAACCCTTCGTTTCTGGAGCGCTTCTTCTTCATGCTTGAACTGAGCCGCCTCTTCATCTTCTTCCTCCATTCAACACAACCAACAGAAAGAAATCCTTTGAACGTCGACTCCCTTCATATTTCCGGCATCAATGGCAAAGGTTAATAGAGCTTTCATGTATCTTTTCATATAAATATAAATAACAAATTTGTAAACACAACCCAAGCATGTAATTTTTGGACATTAATATCACAGCTCTACATTCTCCTTCTTCAGTAACTTTCTCTTTCTAAACTCTCTCTCTCTCTCTCTCTTCTTGGCTATCTTCTCTGTCAGCCGCATCTCTCTCTCTCTTCTCTCGGCTATCTTCCCTCTCTGCCGCTTCTCTTTCTTTCTCTAACAATCTTTCTCCCTCTGTTTTCTCTCTCTCTAAAAAGTCTCTCCCTCTCTCGGTCTCTCTCAAAATTAATACTCTCTCTCTAAATTTCTACCATAATTATCTAAGACTTAAATATTTTTTACTGATTTCCGATTCCAATGAAGTACATGTCAAAGTCAGATCGTAGCAACTTGATACCAGAGTAGGTCGATTATAAAGAAACTCTTGCAAATTTTGTGGCTTTGGTGAAAAATAAGCCAGTCGGATCGTAGCATGTCAAAGCCTCGGTGTTCGATTCTCAAAAAATGCCCACTCTGGGATAAAATATACGTGAGGTGGACCAGAAACTCTTGAAATTTCAGTCTGAAATGTATGAATCTCAGCAGCAAACCCGAGCCATTTTAGACCAAAGACTAACTAGGTTTAGTCAGTAGTTGAAAAGGCTAGCCGAACTATTGCAAGACAGAACACACATTGGAGAATCAACTACAAGAATAAATCCCTCCGCCTCTACTTTAAATAGTAATAGAGAAATTTTATCAAACCTTAGAATCAAAGAAATGGGGTTTGGCAGTTTAGACCAGAGGGGTAACCAAACAGGAAACCTTACCCCAAAAATTGAAATTCTTATATTTGAGAGGAAAAATCTTAGAACATGGATTAAAATATGCAATAAGTATTTTCATATTTTCAACATTTCAGAAGAAAGTAAAGTGGAAACAAGTTCGATTTGTTTTGAAGACAAGGCATAAATTTGATTCCATGGGTTAGCAAATGACCCTAATATGTTTGAATAAGAAATATTTAAGGTGAAATTGTATAAAAAGTTCGGAGGATTAGATGGAGTAGACAATGGTGAGGAATTCAACAAATTGATATAAGAGAATACCGTCCTACAATATTAAAAAAAAATTGAGGAAATGAGGTCTCTATTATTAACCGAAAATCGTGAACTTTCTAAAAAATATTCTATCTCCAATTTTATAAGTAGTCTGAAAGACGAACTTCGACCTACAATGAGAATGCACAGGCTGTGTATATTGACTCAAGCATTTGAGTTTGCTTTGCAATAAAAACAAGCAGTAGATGTCATCAACCGTCACAATTAGCCGAAAAACCCTACAACTTCTTTCAAATAAAGTGTTCCCATCGATGAAAATTTCTTCAAAATTCAAAATTTTTAAAAAGCAGCACCCTTGAGGGGTTGAAATCATTTAGAATAAAGAAAATAATTTTTGCTATAGATGCGAGGAAAATAAGGCATTAATATTAAAAAATAACTACAACAATGGAGAGCTGTAAAGAAGAGGAAAGAAAAGGTGAAGATGACCTCCAGAGGACGAGCAATAGGATAATGCAAAAGATCATTAACCCTATCTCTGCAAGACATAGTAGAGGATTATTCGAGTAGCACAATGAAAAAATATGTATGTATAATAATAATTTTTTCTGAAATAAATATATAATAATAATAATAATCTTTAACACTAAATGTTTGAAAGTTAATCCTTAATCTTGATGACAAGGTTAATTCTCAAGGGGATGGAATTATTTAGGACTAGTTGCAAAGAACAAAAAGTGAGTAGGAAAGCAAGAAATCACGACGAGTGCACGAAGAAAACAGTGAAACCGGTCGCAGGGAATCGAAAAAATGGACTAGAAAGAGGAAGATAGAACTAACCGCACATTATCAAACCCATAAGGGTTTACACGTGTCGACTACGTATTCTCCCACTGGAAGACCATTCGGGCCACATGGCAGAATTTGAGAAAACTAAAGAGACACATGTCACGATTGGGGAGAGGGTAACTAAAGCCCCAAAAACCGAGGCGTTGGACTGTCCTGAACTATTTCTTTCTCTTCAGTGAACCAAGCCGACCTTTCATCTCTGGAGCACTTCTTCACGCGTGTACCTAGCCGCCTCTTCATCTTCTTCCTCCATTCGACACAACCGATGGAACAGACTCCTCTGAACATCGACTCTCTTCACCTTTCCAACACCAACGGCAATAGTTGATAGAGATTTCATGTACCCTTTCCCGTATATAAATAATAAGTTATAAACACAACCCAAGCATGTAATTTTTGGACATTAATATCATAAATCTCTGTATTCTCCTTCTTCAGTAACTTTCTCTCTCTAAATTCTCTCTCTCTCTCTCTTCTCTCGGCTATCTTCTCTCTCTCTCTCTCTCTTCTTGGCTATCTTCTCTTTCTGCCACTTATCCTTCTCTCTCTAACATTCTTTCTCCCTCTGTTTTCTCTCTCTCTAAAAAGTCTCTCTCTCTCTCGGTCACTCTAAAAATTAATGTTCTCTCTCCAAATTTCTACCATAATTATTTAAAAATTAATTTTTTTGCTGATTTTCGGTTCTAGTGGAATACATGTCAAAGTCAGGTCCCAATAGTCCCCAATAGCAAATGGCTTTGGCGAGATCGATTACCGCCTTTTCATAAGTTGGTGAATAGAGATGACAAAGGTTGAGTAAAAATGCTAGTGGTTGGCCAGATTGCTGCAATATCACACCAATATAAAAACATCAAATTCCACCAAGAAAATGGTATGCTGGGGAGAGCGGGTATTTAAGTTTCTGCCATGGTTTTCTTCAAGTTCTCAAAAAATAGCAATAGCATCTGGATTTCATACAAAATAAGTCTTTACCAACACATTGACATATTGGACCGTGATAACGACAAGCTTACAGACAAATATAAAATAATAGCTCGCCAAGACCCAGAAATCTACCCAACCCATGGACATTAGAAGATAGCAGCCACTGTAGCATGGCTGAAACTTCATTCTAATATGCGATTACACCATCTTCCTGGATGACATGAGCCAAATAAACCACTTGTGGCTTCCCAAACAAACTCTTCAGACTTTTTGAGAAATAAGGTATTTGTCTGATAATAGAGAAGACCATACTAAGATGAATTTTTGTGGATATAGCAGAAAAATATCATTCGTTAAGGCCTGGAAAGTTGAGGGAGCACTAGGTGGACCCAAATGGCATGACTAAGAACTAAAGTGATCAGGATGTGTGAAGAAGGTCATCTTAAGAACATCTGCTACATGCATCCAGTTTTCATGGTAATAGAATCGTAGATCCTATTGTCTTTTATTTTTCTGTCTACACTTGTAAGCTAATCCAAATCTTTTGACCTGGAACAACCATAGCCCCAATTTCAAGCTTGGTCCTTTCAAATCCTTCTTTATAATCAACACTGGCACCATCACCAACACGCAATCTTTACTGGTGTAGGCAATCCAACCATCAATTACCGCGCTAATTGTCAGAATCCCCACTCCATGTTCTCTTTATTCTGCTTATCACACCTTGTCCTCAACCTCTATGCACCCCTGTCACTGGGTACCAGTTATTGCCCACTCCATTCCTCTTTGCAGCTTGGTCCTTGGCATCAACTCAAATTTGCTCCAATTCTCAGAGCCAAAATTTTAGGGTGATACACCATCAGACCTGAATGCAAGACCAAGATCAAAGTGCATAAAGCTTTTAATCTCATCTTCCGTTATGGCTCCCTCAATCTATAAACGAACCTTTCAGTGTTAAGGAAAGAAGGAATCACCTTTACAGGTTTTTACATCGTAGTACTCGATAAAATCCAATATCAGCAATCGCATAAATATAAAAGAAGTATCAAACAAAAGCAGCTGCAAGTGAAGATTCTTTAATTTTTTTCTTATTCAGAAATTTTCAGAGCCCACGAAAAACTTTTTTGTTGGAGAAAAAACATTAATCAATCAAGAAAGTGCACTAACAAACAAAAGAATAAATTAAACCATAAGCATTAGGACATACCCATGCTAGTGAAGCCTCAAAAAGTGTTCCAACAGTCCAAAATGCTGAAAAAATAACCATCCATGTGCCTCTGTTTGGAGCCGGAATAAACTCCAGAAACCAGGATGACAGCACAGGGCCTCCTCCCAAACCAAGGCCAACCAAACAACGAGTAATAACCAACGAGATATAATTGGGGGAAAAGGCACTCAGAAAACCAGCCAAAGAAGTCACCACCGCAGTAATGATGAATCCTTTCCTGAAAGGACACAAAAACATAGTTATAAAAAAGAAAAATAAAAAAAAAGGGAAGTTATTGGCCCAACAAATTGAGAGATTCTAAACGAATTAGGAAACCCCTGAATTCTCGCTCGTGGGAGCCTATTTCCTATTTCCATATATTTCTGCAAAAATAGCAATCCAATGAGTTGCCAGTTAGGGTCTAGATCCAAAATGCTAGTGTCGTGAAAATGATCGTGTGCTTTTGGCCCATAAAGATGCCAAAAAGGTGACCCATTCCAACAACTTATAGTATGGAATGTGTCTATTGTTGGAGATTCTAGAGTTACGAGCATGCCATATGCACCACAATCGTGCAAAGATAACACCTTCCCAGGGCAGTTAGGCTGCTTTCCTCATACCTTCCCCCTTAACAAAAGTACACGAGAAGATCTCTACTCCTTAACACAAGATTCACTCCCAGCAGGCTGATAAGCAGATATAGAACATGAGAACATATCAGGTTGAACCTGGCACTAAAACCAGTTTGATATGATCCTCTGCTTTGGAATTAGTTGTGTATCTGGTGAGAGTGAAACCTTGAGCCAACCATGTAAATTCCTTTCTTTAGGAGGGTTTATGGCTCATGGGAGAAATCAACTGCTCATATATATTTTTGGAACCATAATCTTTTCTGCCAACAACTTTCCAGCTGCTTTTTTTTGCCACCTCCTTCTTCTGTTTTCTCGTTTTTCTTTGTTAATAATTGGGGCATAACAGTATATGACATTTGCAACAAATTTTGTCAAAATTTTCACATAATACAAAAGGCAAATTGAGTATAAAAAGATAGCATATGCAGAACAAGAAAATTATAAAAGCCTACCTCCGTCCATATTTGTCTGAAACAACACCCCATGAATATGCCCCAACTAACATGCCAGCGAAAACAACAGTGGTTATCAGGCTCTCTTGATGAGAAGATAGACCCCAAAATGACTGAACTGCAGGTCCTACAAACGAGAGAAGCATCATTTCCATTGCTTCTGAAATCCAACCCATGCCAGCATAAGCAAGCAGAAAAAGTTGGAATTTGCCAAATCCTGTGGCCAGAAGAGCTTCATCCACGGTGAACCTTGGGCTTTCAGTTACCATCTGGAAACAAATATAATCCACTTTAGTTCTCTATTTTTTCTTTGAGATAACACTTTAGTTCTCTATTATGGAAACCAAATTTTGATTATGTGTATTACTGTCACCATAAGGAAAATATTGAATCAACAATAGCTAGGAGATTCACTGGGTAATATCACTAGTATTGATACCAAAGTTTCATAGTAAACAGCATGGTCATAAGATAGTGTAAATTGTGGTTACTACTAAAAGAAAGATCATGTATGAAAAAGTTAGGCAAAAAGACTTGACTGTTGTAGTTCTCCAACTAATTATACATCACCATAATCCTTATAAATTTTTAACCTGCACTTGCTCTTCCCTCAACCCCCCCAACCCCAAAAGAAAAACAGAAATTCTAAGTGCAGCCAAGAAAGTCTCAATGCCCTTCCGCTATTGGTCTTTCATTAGAATAAACCAACATTTTAGTGTAGAGTCCTATTATCTGATTAATCTCTTTCTTCTGTTTTCTTTTTCAGGAGAGTAGAATAATCCACGACAATTCTCTTAAAAGAAGCTTCAGAAAGGAGAGAAAAAAAAATGCATGATATACACATGTATATCGCTTTTCCCCCTCTTGACTGTGGGATGAAAAATTTTTTAGTAAACAAGGAAAATATGAAAAATATATAGCACATGAGATAAGGAAAATATGACACTACGCAAGGATGTAAATATGTAATTGCTTGTAATCGTTTTGCACATTGCTCAGAAACAAGAGAATGCTTCAGCTATAGTCCGTTCAGATTTCAACACTTATTTCTTTCTAATCAAACCATTTGATGTTCGCTTGAGTATAAAATTACTATTTAAAAGACAGTAATGTTTCCCTAAATTTCATTATATCGATCAAGCGATTGCAGATTTCGAAAAATAGCTCCTAAATCTTTATCAGAACCAGATAGATGAAAACGAATACCTTGAAAGGGAATGGAGGTTTTCTTCTTCTTCTTCTTCTTCTCGTCCTCCTCTTTGACTTAGATTAATGAGAGAAGAGTTTGGAATCAGATAAATGATCCTACAAAGTCAAACAAATTCAAAATTACAAAGAATTGAAAGAATCTTCGGTAGTTGATGAAATAGAAATGGTAGGTGAGAATCACGTTTGAAAGCTTCGAAATTGTTTGGTATAGGATATTTGGTTTTCCTCTTTTGTCGCGATTCGAAACGACTTTGATACCTTGACCATTACTACTTCCTTGACTGTGTCTCCACCACGTAATCAATGAGCTCATCCAATTAAAATGCAAAAGTTCAAGCCACCATACCACGTCAGCGACACGTCACTCTGCTCTGCTACAGCTCGCTTCTTCTTCTTCTTCTTCTTCTTCTTCTTGTCTGTGGTGTTTTCGTGATCATGACATTGAAACAAAGCAGAAGGGAAAAGAGACAAGAACAAAAGATAAGAGATGACAGTTACAGCATTCTCCAGTCATGAGTTTCTTCGTCAGACCTCGACGAGCTCCTCTGTCTGCGAGCAATTTCCTCTTCTGAAAATAAGCTCAGCGCTAATATAAGAAGAAAGAAGAAGCTGCCCGTGCTTAATTGTTCTTATTTCGGATCAGACCTCGGTTTCTCATGGAATTGCGCGAAAAGCACCAAAGGAAGAAGAAGAAGAAGAGGAATTTCCCCCAATTTCAAGGACTGAAACTCGATTGTGTGTTTGGATTTGTGCCGAAAATTAACGAAGGGAGCAAATGTTCTTTACTAATACTTCAGATAAAAAATTGATAGGTAATTAAAGACAAAAAAGTTAATCAACAACCGAAGCTCCAGAAGTTGTGGAGAGCAAAAATTTGGAGAGTTAATAACGTGATTACAGTTGTTTAATCGAAAAATAATTGCAGGATCTAAAAATCTGAAGTTAAACAGGTGAGAAAGTACCCATTTCCCTCCATTAAAATCCTCGCAACGCATGCTAAATGCTTATTGATTTTCTCTTGTTTTCTTTTCTCTGCCCCATCTCCAGTTAGTGAACTTAATTATTTGGTTTGCAGTGAATAAGAAAATCACTCACCATTAAAAGCAGCAAGCTTTGAATAAATCATCGTACTATAGATTTAGTTATTCTCCTCCTGTGGATGAAATTATTCATTAGCCAACTTATGTTCGTTTGACTTGGCTTGCAAAACAGTCTATGCT
Source organism: Carica papaya (assembly GCF_000150535.2). The sequence continues at coordinate 88,106 of NW_019014682.1, read as the reverse complement.
CATTGCATGTCCCTAACCCAGCACGCTTTTGAAGAAGTCCTCCCTTACCAGTTCCTCACTGCCTTAGCCCACCTCAACCACACCTTCTTCACCCTCCCTCTGCCTCTTGTCATCAAGTGAGCCTCGTCTCCCCCAAGTCATGCTCAGATTGACTCAGCTTTGCGAGCTATAACAGGCAAGAAGCACAAAAATAATAGCAAAAGCAGCGTTTTGGGTCCCTATCAGAATCACTGGAATCGTAGGAATCAAAGCAATCACTCGGCAAGGTAAAGATCTAATCAGAGCAGTGACTGGATTTACGCACTTGGTGTTTTAACTCTGTATAGGCATATATAATTTTAATTGAATAGGATGAGAAAAACCTATGTGTCGTATATAATGCACGTGTTGTTGGTCTGATAGACAATGAATAGGTGACATGATGTTTTATTGATTGATTGCCACGTGACGCATAATAATTAGTGAATAAAAATAAAAATTTTACTTTGTTTGTTAATTTATTATTTTCATTAACACCCAGACCTATTAATATTTTGTCACGTTCGATAATTTGAAGAGTTCTACAGATTCTGGTCGTCTTCCAAATTCATCATCAGTTTTCAGTTTTCAATTTGTTTGGAGAAAAAGAATGCACTTTAGTCACAAATTCATTTGTTTTTTACTTCTTGACATGTTTAGTTACCAAGAAAAAAATTCACATTTTGTTTTTTATGTTCTTTTATGTATCCAAATGATTTTTTTATCACCCCGTGAGGGAGACAAGTTCATTATAATTTTCTGTTTTGCCTCTCTTTTTCGTTATTCTTTTGAATTTGCAGTTATACCTACACTTCTTTTCGAGGAAAAAGACTTTTCTTTTCTTTTCTTTGTTTTTCTTTTCTTCCTTCTTTATTTATTTATTTATTTCATTATTTAAATATGCAGTTATTCATACATTTGGTAAGTCATCCTTGCACTGATTGATTCACGAGGAGAAAGACTTTTCTTTGCTTTGCTTTTCTTTCCTTCCTTCCTTCTTTCTTCCTTTATTTTTTTATCAAATGTATTTGGTATAGGAATACTACATAATCTACATATTCCTTATATTTTATGTAACACTCATTGATTGATGCATTAGAGGTAGAATCTGAGCTTTGGGAGAAAAGTTATTTTCTTTGTTTCTTTCTGTTGATTAAATTTGCAGTGATAAATAGAATTGTTTGCTTTGAATCAAAGCTTGCATGAATAGTTGATCTGGCAAAGAGGTACATTAAATATCTATGATCACTTATAGCACATTGATGTGTATGAGATAGGCCAAAAGAAGAGGATGATGTTCGCATAATTGTTGCTGAGAAGATAAAAATATTAATTTTGCTTTCCACAGTTATTTAATGATGCATTTAGTATTATATACTTCATAACTTATATGTTATTCATAGATTTTATGGCATTCACTGAAAGTGACTAATGCGTTCTAAAGGTAGAACTCGAGATATGGTACAAAACTTTTTTCTTTCCTTCTTTTTTTTCTTTCATTTCTTTATTTTTTTTCTTTATTTCTATGTTTGTTTCTTAATTTAAATTTGCAGTCATACATGCATTAGGTAGCTTGAAATCCAAGCTTGCATAAGAAACTTTCTTTCTAACTTCATTCTTTTCTTTTGTCTTTCTTTCTTTTCTTATTTCTTTCTTTTTCATAAAAATTTATAGTAAAATGTGTGTTTAATAGTTCTGAATCTAAGCTTACTTGGAAAGTCCACCAATGATAAAGAGGCACCTTGTTAAGTTTCATGATCATATATATCATATTAAAGTGGTCTTTTAGACATGTTGAGAGAAAGGGATGACGTTGGCATAGTTATTGCTAATAAGAGGTAAAATATTCTTTTTTGCTTATAGTTACTGAATTATGCATGTGTTATTCTTATGTTATGTATTCTTCATAGATTATGCAACATTCACTAATAACAAATGATGTCTCAAAGGTAAAATTTGAGCTTTGAAAAACAAGTCTTTTTTTTTTCCATTTTCTCTTTTATTTATTTTTTCTTTCTTTCTTTCATTTAAATTTGTTGTGATAGGTCTGTTTGTTTTTTTCAATGAGTTTGCATTAAAATGTTCAAAATAAAAAAAATAATATCTTATCAAATTTTATGATCACTTATATCAAATTGATGTGATCAGGTATCCAAGTTAAGAGAATGGAGGAGGATGTTCGCATGATAGTTGCTCAAAAGAGGATTTTTTATTTTCATATTTGTTGAGTAATGCAATTACTATTTGTATGCTGTATAAATTTGTATATTACTCATATGTTATGTGATGTACTTATAACCAACAATGCATTGCTGAGGTAGATTCCAAACTTCACTATAAGATTTTCTTTTTTTTCCTTCTTCCTTTCCTTCTTTCAATTTTTTTTTTCTTTCATTTAAATTTACAGCAATATATGCCTCCGGTAGCTTTGAGTCCAAGCTTGTAAGGGAACATTTACCAATAAAAAATAATAAATTATTAAATTCTATGGTCATTTATAGCATATTAATGTCATATGTTAGGCAATCTAAGAGAAGAAGAGAATGTTGGCATATTTTTAAAAGTGAAATTTTCTTTTCTTATTTACTGAATGATTTAATTGCTATTATGTGATAAATAATTTATGTATTACTCATAGGTTATACAGGATCCAGTACTACTGAGTGATGTATTTTGGTGGTAGATTATGAGTTTTAGTGGAAAACTTTCTTTCTTTTTTATTTCCTTTCGTTCTTTCTTTTTTTCATTATTTAAATTTAAAGTGATACATGCATTTGTAGTTTTGAATCCAAACTGGCAATGAAGATTCACCAATGAGATGGAAGTAAAGTTTTATAATCAGTTGTAATGTATTTATTTACTCTTTTAGGCAAGTCCAAAGAAGAAGATGATGTTGGCATATTTGTTGCCAAGAAGAAGTAATGCTTCATTTTCCTTTTCTTAGGTTACATATGCTATTTATATTTAACGTAATTTATATGTTTCTATGTAACACTCATTGATAGTTATTGATACATTTTAGAGGTAGAATCTGAGTTTTAATAGGAAATTTTCTTTCTTCCTTCTTTCTTTTATTTTTTGTATTTTTTCCTTCTTCATTAAAATATTGTAGTAAAGTGTACATTTATAAATTTGAGCTTACTTGTAAAAGTTCACAAGTGGAAAAAAGGTACCTTGTCAAGTTTTATGATAACATATAGTATATTGAAGTGATCTTTTTAATGGGTTAAGAGAAGGAGATGATTCAACATAGTTAGTGCTAATAAAAGGTAAAACATCCTTTTAATTATATAATTATTGAACAATGCATTTGTCATTCAGTTTGTATGTGACTTATGTATTCTTCTTTGGTTATGCAATATTCTATGACAGTGAGTAACACGTTAAAGGTAGAATTTGTGCTTGAGAAAAGTTGTTTTTCTCTTTTCCTTGTTTCTTTATTTATTAAATTTTATCGACATGTCCATTTGGTACCTTATAAAGTTTTATGATAATTTATATCAAATTGACCTAATCACTTATGTAATTTAAGGGAATGAGAGGATTATGACATAATCATTGTCCCAAAGAGAACTTTTTATTTTCATATTTATTAAACTATGCAATTATTATCCATATGTTGTATAATCTATGTGTTACTCATAGCTTATATGACATTCACTTCTAACAAGTTATTTAATGTAGAGGTAGAGTTCGAACTTTGGTAGAAATTTTTTTTTCCCTTATTTCTTTTGTCATTTCCTTTTTTTTCTTTCATTTAAATTTATATGCCTTTTGTAGGTTCAAATCCAAGCTTGCATTGAAAAGATTACTTAAGAGAAAGAGGTATATCATCAAGTTTTATAATAACCTGTAACATATTGATGTACTCTGTTAGTCAATCCAAGTGAAGGGGAGGATGTTTTTATAATTATTATTGAGAAGAAGATTTTTCTCTCCATATTTATTAAATGATGCAATTGTTAGTCATATTCTTTGTATTACTCAAAAGTTATGCAGGATTCAATAAAAGTGAGATGTATTTTAAAGGTAGATTTTAAGCTTTGGTAGAAAACTTTCTTTCCTTGTTTTTTACTTTCCTCTTTTTTTCTTCTTTTTTTCTTCTTCCTTGTTTTCTTTCTTTCTTCCTTCATTTAAATTTGCAATAGTGCATACATTTGGTAGTTCTAAATATGAGCTTGTAATGAAAAGTTCATCAATGGGAAGTGGGTACGCCATCAAGTTTTATGATCAATTATAGCTTATTGATTTTCTCTTTTAGGTAAATTAAGAGAAGGGGATAGTGTTGGTATAATTGGTTCCAAGAAAAAGTAAGGACTCATTTTTTTTTTCATAGTTGTTGAATAATGCATTTGCTATATGTATGCCACTTAACCTATGTATTCGTCTAAAGTTATTCAACACCAGCTACATTAGTGCATTATAGAGGTAGAACTTAAGCTTTAATATGATACTTTCTTCCTTCATTCTTTTCTTTTTCTTTCTTTCCTCCTTTTTTTCCTTTTTCATTTAAATTTATAGTAAAATATACATTTAGTAGTTCTAAATCTTAGCTTGCGTAAAAAGAAAAAGAATTCATTAATGTGGAAGAGGCAAGGATTTCAATTCTGGTCCTTTAATTCAGTCTTCTTTTCAATATTATTGGATGATCTATTTTCTATTCTTATGTTGTATTAGTAAGAGGAAGAACTGAAAAAGTTCCACAACTAAAAAGAAGTGAGTGATGCTTGTAGAGGTAGATAACTTTGGTGAACACACTGTAGCTTTTTTTTTCCATGTTTTTTTTAATAAGAAGCATGAATCATCTTGCCTTCCTTAGTGGATTTAGCCTTATTTCTCCAATTCTTCCATTCATATGACTTTCAATTGTAATTATTGTTCTTAAACCTGCCTCAAAAATTTGCTGTTGATCCTCAAGAAAGTCATGCTTTCAGCTTTGTTATTTCCATTTTCTCTAGTTTCAAACAGACTTTATTTTTCTTGGATTACACTATGTTGTGCTCTAACAATGACTTTTCTTCTAGAAGACAAATCTAAACAGTCTGTTAACGTTAATAAATAAGGCCAGACATTAATGATTTTTTTTTTATCTCTTTAGAATTGTAGTAATAAATGAAGCAACCTATTGATTACTTCAAGGAAAATCTAAAAAAAGGCAGCCATGAGCTATCCAACATTATGATATAAAGATTTATGCGCCTATAAGGGCGTTAGAACATTGACAAAACTACCTCTAACTCAAAAAACTGTCATTTGCAAGGATCATAAATTTTTGAAGCATCTAAGGCTAGAATTCATTGAAACCTTCCCACATGTCATCAAAATACAAGTGAAATAAGAAAAATGTAGTTGTTGATGCTTTAACTTGAATGTATGTCACTTTTACTTATCTAAATGTAAGATTGTTTGGGTTTGAGTATGGTAAAGAATTATATGCTAATGACAATGATTTTGCTGATATGTTGACTGCTTATGGAAATGTAGCATTTGGTAATTTTATAGAGTTGATGGATACTTATTTAAAGATAATAACTTGTATTTGCCTCAATATTCTATATGCAAATTGTTTATAAAAGAATCACATACATACAGAAGAGTTAATGAGATATTTTGGGATTAAAAAGAACTTAAAAAGCCACATGAAGAGAGAGAGAGCCAGGCAAAAAAAAGTGAGTCACGAAGAAAGAGAAAGAGAGAGAGAAAGAGAGAAAAAGAGAGGAAAGGGAGGTTCGATAGGCTGAAATAGAGAGAGAAAAGGGACGAGGGAGCGGCAAGATGGAAACTAAGAACTTGTTTGACTCTCGTGAACGCTGACCGTGGTGACAGATGAGTATTCTTTTCTTTTTCCCCATACAGGAACCCAAAATGTGTGTATTCTTTTTAGATATAGTTTCGCGACAACATAATTTTTGTGTTGTGTGTGTATTTATAGTCTAGAGAAAGAGAAACGCAACGCTGTGAGCCAATGTGCACCATTCGAGATTCGGAAAAGGAAGAGAATGATTTAATATTTAAATCTCAAATTTGTAAATGGCATACATATTATTTAAATTACAAAGTTTCAATATTAATTAATAGTAAACATGTGCAAACAATTAATTAGTGCATCATTATTAAAGATTTATAAACATTATGTAAATGAAATGGATCTATACACATAACATTATGATGGAAGA
>NW_019014682.1:65693-78005 GCF_000150535.2 Carica papaya | reverse complement strand
TTATGTTTAGTTTGGTTCCTAATAACCTAGTTTCTGTAATAATATCTAATGCATACTTTCGCTAACATAGAAAAATTCCTTCAGGTTCATAAGTCACTTCAATACCAAAAAAATACTTAAACATCCCAAGATTTTTTATGTGAAAATACAGGCTAAGATATTCCTCAAGTTTCGCTATAACAGCAGAGTCATTGCCAGCAATAATTAAATCAGCAACGTAAACCAACACATTCAGTCAAATTAAATTCTTACAATAAGTGAACAAAGAATAGTCAAAATATGATTGAAGGAAACCATACTTTTTCAATGCTGCCACCATCTTACAAAACCAAGATCGTGGAGCTTGCTTCAACCCATATAGAGATTTCCTTACCTTGCAAACCTTCGTTTGATCTGTCGATGAAAATCCTGGAGGCAGCTTCATGTAGACTTCCTCATTTAAATCACCATACAATAATGCATTATTCACGTCCATTTGATGGAGCTCCCAGTTTTTCACTGCGGCTATAACTAACAATGTTCTTATTATTACCATCTTCACCGCTTGAGCAAAAGTTTCATTGTAATTGATCCCTTTGACTTGATTATTGCCCATTATTACCAATCGTGCCTGGTATCTTTCAGTTGCCCCATTTGACTTATATTTTATCTTGTATGCCCATGTACATCCAATTGTTGCCTTCTTTACAGGTAAAGTTTCGAGAGTCCATGTCCCATTGTCTTCTAATGCCTGAATTTCTTTTCTCATGGCTTTCCACCATTTCTCTGTAAAGGTCCGAAACCTTAAGAGAATGAATATATATTAAAATACGGAAGCAAATAATAATACTAGAGTTTACATTTATTACACAGTAAATTAGAATGTCTAATAGAATTACGGAAATGTCGCTATTATAACAGCTTGTAAAAAAAAGGCTTAAAACAAATAGATAAATAGCATAGGGGTTAACCGCTACTAGCTCTTGAAGGGGGTTCGGGAGGTAAACTACTCACAACTTTCTTATTGATCGTTATCTGGATCTTGGTCCTCTTGATCTGAAATAGTTAATAGAAGAGTGAGTTATATTAGATCAGTAAAATATCATACTAATCACTGATAAGAAAAATCAAAGGTTGGTAAAAATCACAATAAAACTAATGGAGCCCTTAATTTAAGTAAATTCATTTATGATGAAGAAAATCATTTATTCCATACTTACCGTTATGAGTTTTTCAAAAATCAACCTATGAAGAACAGTAACCAAATGACATTTTAATTTCATGTATAAGATCAGTAATTCTTCCTTTTCAACCTATTTGCTGGTACTCCTGGGGGATGTTCCCCCCACATGTGAACTCAATATCTAGATTTATCAATTATCCGGCCGTTCCCATATCGCATATGGTAATGGGCACCAAACATTCCATCGGCTCGATATTCCGTCCGGTATGAAGATAAACTATATCTCCCAAACTTTTTCGGTATAGAACTTTCCAACCCCGTCGATTGAGATAATGTTCACGGTAGGGTTCCCTATGTACCGAGCCCGTCCGCCCTTTTTCAGGATACTCGGTAAGCCTTTCACGTAAAGATCTTCATCAAGAAAATAATCACCAAGCGCATACCAATATCTTATTTCATATTCACAGATTAATTAAACTACATTTATGCAAATAATACAATTTCATACCTTAATAGCCAAGAAACGTACTCAGGACCTTTATTTCCAATCAGTCAATCGAATCAAGAAAGTAACAATTAAGCAGTCAATAAATGATAAAATAATTTAAAACAATAGTTAAGGCACATGGCAGAATAATAATCAATTTAAGCAGTATAGAAAAATGAACAGACAATACAAATAGCCTAGGAAAAATATAAACTGGCCAGTTCCGGCTCCACTAGTGACTTGTAATTATTTTTAAATTTTTTTTAATTTTTTATAAAGCACAACATCATTGGTTATTAAGTCTCAATTTACTGTAACAAGAAACAGGGTGAGAGATTCTTACTCGGATCGGTGTTTAAAATGCCATGCTACCTACTGTGTCTTCAAACGGTCTTCAGATTTCCTTAATTTTCTTTGTTAAAATTAAAATACTCGTTACGTACTCAAAAATACCCTAAAAGATCAAAATCGGTGTTGAAAACCCTTTCTAGCAAATTTTAGGGTTCCGGCATAGTGGCGCCGCCATGCTCTAGCATCGGTTCTGCCGCCCATAGTGGCAGTTCATCTCAGTCTAGTCAGTTTTGACCGATTTTACACGTATCCATATGAAAAAATATGTTAGGAGACATTGGTTGACCATAAAATTAAAAAAACCGAACCTACCGGCGAGGGTGGGGGGGGTCTCTGGATGCGGCGACTCTGCTAGTTCTCCTTCACGGCTGGAATTTCTTCTTCAGCTAACTGCATAGAAAAGAATAATAAACACAATGGTCAAAAAATTATGTGAAACGGGAAATGGGAAGGGGATCCTTGGAGAGAATTTAGGGTTTTAGCTGCGGCGGCTCTACTGGGCTTTGCTTGCAGTTTTTGGTTTACATGCTGTCCCTTTTGCTCAGATATGGCTATAGGGAGGCTTAGAATCAAATTTCACTACGGAAGGGAAACTTTTACATTTTTTGGTCGTCGACAGTGGCTCTAGTGTGGCGCCGGTTGGGGATCGCTCTACTTCTTCGGTGTCTGATTTTTCTTTTCTGGCGAGACTTGGTCGGTTAGGGTTAGGTTATTCTATGATACGATGTTTAAATACCCATCCCGTATTAATCTGAACCGTCTGTTTGGAGACATGTGGAGTGAGAAGGGCTGTTTGATGATTTTTTGTTTAGGATGATTGCATGGACAAATCTTGACCGTCCATCACGATTAATGTCATCCGTCTAATCATATCTAAAGAAGGAATAAATTTGGTCCGTTCGTGTGTGCGAGATGCGATCTGTACCATCAAATCGCCCAAGCACGCAGATCGCCTGTGTGGCCTCCCATGTGGATCTGATGTCAGCTTGCCTGCCACGCGATGTGCTCTAATTTGCTTGGGTTGCTCACTGAGCCGTCCCACGTGGCCAAATTTTTTTTTTACGATTTAGCCCCTTATTTTTAATTTTTCTTTAAAAAACACTCATCATATTCAAAATTTCGCTTTTTTTTTAAATTATTTTCAGTTTCATCCGTAATCTATTTTTTTAATAATTTAGATAAAAATTAAATTAAAATAATATTATTAATTATATATATATTTTATAAATAAAAAAAATTATCCTAGGCTAAATTGCACGCCCGAGTATTATATCTCATCTCTCATTGCCTATGAAAATCTCTTAGGCTCAATGTCTGTGTTGACTGCAGCTAATAAACATTGATGTCTAGCAGAAAAATTAGCACATGTCATAAAATTTGATATGGGATAAAGGGTCATACCTGAAGGCCATTGCTTGGAGTTGGGCTTAACACAAATGGGGTCTTTCAAGTGCCAAGCATTATAGGTTACAAAGTCCTTCAGCAAAATGGATGGTTTGTACTGCCTATATTCCCTTCCGATGTTCTCTTCTTCATCGCCCCTTATTCCATCCACACTCTCATTAGCGCTGCTTGCACTGTAGTTCATCATCTCTATTAACTCTTTGCATCCCTCACTCCCTCTTACTTTTTCAATCTCAATCCTCTATTTCAGATTTGGGTCATGACAGTCTAACATGTTCTCCAATGTACTCGGCTCATCATCCATCACCACATTTATTGTTGGTTTAGAAATATTCTCTGAAGCATGCTCCTTATCATTGGCATATGGAAACATATTTTCATGAAAAATTACATCATGTGAAATAAAATATTCTCCATTTTCAATATCATATAGGCGTTATCCCTTCTTCCCATATGGATATCCCACAAAGACATTTTCTACTTTTTTCACTAGATTTATCTTTACCACGTGTTACTCGGAATGCATAACAATGATATCCAAAAACTTTTTGATGTTGTTTTTAAGGCACCTTTCTAAACAATACCTTATATGGAGTTTTTCCATCAAGAAGTGAAGATGGAGTTCTATTTATTAGAAAACCTACAATCAGCACACACTCACCCCAAAACCGTATGGGTAACTCAGCTTGAAACCTTAATGCCCTTGCCACATTCAGTATATGTCTATGTTTTCTCTCTACCTACCCATTCTATTGAGGCATTGTAACACAAGAATTTTGATGCAAAATCCCTTGTGTCTTAGAATAGGATCTCGAGCATGTAAATTCAGTTCCATTATCACTACGTATAACTCAAACTTGTTTATTAAAATGTCACTCAATCATAGTGCAAAAGCTTTTAATTGTATGCGTTACTTGTTTCTTTTCAAGCAATAAATAAATCCAAAAAACAACACGTTTAGAAGTCATCCACAATTGTCATAAAATAAACTGCACCACATGATACAGGTTCCTTGTAAAGACCCCATAAATAACAATAAATCAAATAGAAACAACCATCAGCTTTATTATCACTTTGAGAAAAAATCACTCGGTTTTGTTTAATGCGATAATAAATATCACAAAATTCATGTTCACTTCCACTATTACTAATCTTACATCCAATTTTAGGAACATAAGATAGTATTGCTTATAAAGATGTCCTAACATGCGATGCCATAATTCATTCTCATTTATTCCACTAACTTTATTTGTCCGCACTGGTGCTATTAATCTTAAATGATAGACCCCACAACATTGCTCACCTGCTCCAATCAAAGTCCTCGAAGTTTAGTCCTGTCTCACACACAATTTATTTGTAAATGTGACAATGTAGTTTAATTCTTGTAACTATTTTGCAACATATATAAGAATGCAATTCATATTTGGTACAAACAGAACATGATTCATATATATATCATTTCCCAAGCACAATTTTCCTTCATTTAAAGCTATAGTATTTTTTCCATTCAGCAGCCCCACCGGGCATGGTACGATCTCCATAGCATTAGATAATAGGTTCACATCTCTTGTCCTATGATGTGAGGCACTTGAGTCGACAATCCATTCATTTGAATTTGTCTTACTAGAAAATCATTGAATTTTATCTATTTTACTTGCATTTCGCATATCAAGTAACTTTGCGCTTGATCTCTGCTCAACCTTAGAAGCCCGTTGCTTTCATCATCCAATGCTAATTTTTTTTTTAACAAGCAGAACCTTGCTTTGATACTATGTCAATTTTGAGGAGAAAATTTCCTATCTTTCCCATACAGATGAGTACTTATATATATAAGAGTCATAGCCTATTACAATTAGATTTCCTTAATTCTGGCCCCCTAATATCTCCTTAATTCAGTACAATCATATATCCTTAATTTTATCCTCTAAGACCTCGTTAATTCTATATAATCATATTTTTTTAATTCTGCATAATAAGATCTTCTTAATTCTATCTTCTAATAAATAGTGTAGAACTGTCCTTGCTCTCTAACGTCACATGGTAGAATTTATCTCAGAAAAAAAGTCAAATTTATTGCGGATAAAGTTGTTGCAAAAGATCTTGATGACTTCTCAGTCACTTATAATCAAATAATTTTTTTTAGAAAACAATACGTGTTTTAATTTCTAAATAGAGAGATACATATAAGTTTATATTAAATATATAAATAAAAATTAGGGGAGAAACCAAAAAATTGTAATATGATATGTGCTTATAAACTAATAGTTTTATATAAAATAATAAATACTAATTTTTCAGTTTTGATGTGTATTTATTAATAAAATAAAGAAATATATAAAATAAAAATAAAGGTGGAATTAGCAACCAAGTAGGTACGTGTTATGCATGATACAAAGTTTATTAGGCACAATGTTAATTATAAGTTGATATTATTTCTGAATGTACTTTAAATTTATACTAACAAGTAATATATAGAAATTTAAATTAAATTTATATTAACACAATATATGCAAATTAGATCACTTTATAATTATTAATTGAATTATATATTAAATTTAAAAGTAAAATGTGGAAGGCAGTATGGTAGTGTATAAATGGCCTTGTACGTGCTCTTTTTCCCCATTATCTCTCTTCTCATCTTCTAACCAAACTTCTTTCAGTTTGCGCCCAAACTTTCCAAGTTCATCACTCTCTTCATAACTATATATATATATATAATATTGGTGAAGAGTAATGTGGAGGTTGAAGATTGCAGAGGGTGAAAATGAGCCCTACTTGTACAGCACCAACAACTTCGTGGGAAGGCAGACATGGGAGTTTGATCCTAATGCAGGCACCCCTGAAGAGCGACAAGAGGTCGACCAGGCTCGTCAAAATTTTTACAACAATCGATTTTACCGCAAGACCAGTGCTGATCTCCTTTGGTGCATGCAGGTCTACATATATATATATATAATATTTATTTAAAATCTTGAAAAATTTAATAAATGAATTCGTATTCCATTAAAATAAAATAATAAGATAAAACTGCAGGCCTTGAGAGAGAAACATTTCAAACAAAGAATTCCTCAAGTGAAAGTTGAGGATGGAGAAGAAATCACAGAGGAAATAGTGACAACAACTTTGAAGAGGGCGGTTCATTTTTTCTCAGCCTTGCAAGCAAGCGATGGTCATTGGCCCGCTGAGTGTGCTGGCGGATTGTTTTTTCTCCCACCTTTGGTCACACCTTTTTTTAAAATTTCTTAATTTGAATAATTAATTACAAAATTATTCTATTTAGTTAAATAATGCATCCAATCAAATTAAACTATAGGAATTAATGGAGAACTTTTTTATTGATATTTTCTTAAAAATTACAGGTAATATGTCTGTACATTACTGGGCATCTTGATGTTGTATTTTCTTTTGAACATTGTAAAGAGATTCTTCGTTATATATACAATCATCAGGTATATGTATATATATTATATCAATATCTTTTAATATAAATATTATTCTAAATATTTATGTACAACAGAACGAAGATGGTGGATGGGGATTACACATAGAAGGGCATAGCATCATGTTCAGCACAGTTCTCAACTACGTATGCATGCGCATTCTTGGGGAAGGAAGAGATGGTGGAGAAGACAATGCATGTAGCAAAGCTCGTATTTGGATTCTTGATCATGGCAGTGCAACTCATATACCATTTTGGGGAAAGACTTGGCTCTCGATAATAAAATTATTTATAAATAAATTTATATGTATATATATTCATTTTTAATAATTATCATTAATTTATTATAGATACTTGGTGTATTTGATTGGAGTGGGTGCAATCCAATGCCGCCCGAGTTTTGGCTCCTTCCATCTTTTCTTCCTTTCCATCCAGGTTATATAGACACATATACATATATACTTGGTGAATAAAATACTAACTTAATATCTAAGTAATAATTTTCAGCTAAAATGTGGTGCTACTCTCGAATGGTATATATGCCTATGTCGTATCTATATGGAAGAAGATTCATTGGTCCTATAACACCTCTCATTCTAGCATTGAGAGAGGAGCTTCACTGCCAGCCTTACCATCAAATTAATTGGAGTAAAGCACGCCATTCCTGTGCCAAGGTAAAACTTCCCATTGTTATTTATTATTTAGCACTCAAACTATTTTAGGATCAATTTTTGTGGATTGAGATTAAATTTTGTTCTAATTTAGTGAAAGACAAACTACATATGTGGATTATGTTTCGTTTGGCGATAAGATTATTTTTGGGCCAGCCTTTCAATTTTGACACTAACTTATTATGGAGTTTGATAAAAGTAAGTTGAATTAAACAGTATTTTTTGTTTAGAACTAAGAGTACTTTGAGATTATCATTGAGATTAAATTTCTACATGATTCAAACAAAAGCAAACATATATGCAATAATTGGAGAACTCACTATTCTTTTTTGCTTCGCGATCAAAGTATTTTTAAGTCAACTTTTGCATGTTAGGACTGAATTTTATTTGGCTTAATCGAGACAAATAGTACATACATAATTAAGGAATTATTTTTTTTTATTTGGTAAGTAAAGTACTTAGTGGTCAATTTTTGCATAGTGATACTAAGTTCCTCCCTAATTTAGTCAAAGTATAAGATCATACATATGAGAATTCATTATCATTCCTGTTTTATAGTTATAGAATTTTAAACCAATTTTTACCCAAAAAAAAAACTAAATAATCCCTTTATCTTATTAAAGATGGACCATATCATGATATAAAAGATTCACAACAAAATCATTGCCATCTCGATCAAGAATTAAAATCAAACCAGAGGTTTAACTTATAATATTGAGAATGGTTTTTTAATTAATATGTTTTATTGAAAATACAGCCTTACATATGGGTTTATAGAATATAAAAAAATAAGCAATTAATTACATAGGTATAATTTATCATGTTTAGATTTTCTTCCTCTTTAATATCTTAATATCGTTCCTCTTTAATATTCTGATTTACTTTCTCTTTGATGCTCTGATTTACTTCTTCTTTAATAGTTTGATTGTCTTATTCTTTAATACCCTGATATCTTTCCTCTTTAATGTTCTAATTTACTTTTTCTTTGATGTCTTGATTTACTTCTTCTTTAATGTCCTGATTTACTTCCTCTTTAATAGATTGATTTACTTTCATATTTAACATTACTCCTCAAGTTTGAGAATAAATGTTGCCAATTTCCAACTTGTCAATAAAATTTTTCTTGGAATCATAAAAAGTAAGTTTTTTAGTTATAGGCCTAGCAAAAGAAAATTGATGGATTACTTACATCTTTAGCAGTTGAGAACTAGTGGGTATATATAGGGCATATATTAGGCCAGTGTCAAATTTTTTTTCATAAAATATCGGTCAATCTCAATTTGTTTAGTCTGATCATGTTGTACCAATTGTGAACGATTCTTATTACCAACTTTTTGCCAAAGTATAAGCACATATGATTTCTCCACTTAATTTTAATATCTTCTAAGATTTTTTTTATCTATAGTAGTTCACATATTTCTTGTACCATTACCTCGAAACTCTAGTTCTATATTTGTTATTGTAACTACATTTTATTTTTTATTTCTCTATGTAATTAAGTTGCCTCCAAAGAACATACAATATCCTATAGTAAGTCTTCTATTTACAATTGACCATTTATAATAAGCAATTTATCATTCTTTGTGGACATAATTTATCTTCTTGGTGACTTTTTTAAGTATTAAAGTACTTTATAGGTTGTTTGCAGATGCACTTCTTTTAGATTATGGATGAATTGACTTATAACACTTACTGGATATGTGATGTGTAATCTTGTGTGTGATAAGTAGATCAATTTCACAACTAATCTTTGATATATTTCTTTATTTACTAGCATATCTTCCTCTACTATTCCTAATTTGTTATTAGGATCATAGGAGTGCCAGCTAGTTTTCATGCTAGCTTGCCAATATCTTTTAACAGATCATGAATGTACTTCTCTTGAGACATAAAAATTTTAGATTTAGAGTGAACAACTTCATTTTCCAAAAAATATTTTAACTTACCTAGTTTTTTGATTTCGAGCTCTTTTGCTGGACATTGTTTTAGTGTTCGTTATTACTTTTTTTCATTTTTAGTTACTATGATAACATTAATGTGTACTATAGGAGCTATACCTAGTAGTATACTTGAGCTTGCTTAAAACCCAGATATATTATCATCCTTGTAAACCAGTCGAACCATGCTCTTAGTGATTACTGAAGTTCGTACGAAGCTTTTTTTAGTTTACCTACCTTATTTGGTATTACTGCTCTACCAAAACTTGGTGGAATATTTATGTAAATTTTTTTTTATAAGTCTCTATGGAAGAAAGTATTTTTCACATCAAATTATTATAACTAACCGTCAAAGTAGGCAGCTAACGACAACAAGATTGGCAAAGTTTTGATCTTGGCTACTTACGTGAATGTCTCATAGTCATTTATTCTATATGTCTATGTATAATCTTTTGCTGCCAATATCTCTTTATATCTCTCGATTATGTCATATGTTTTATATTTGATTGAAAAAACTCATTTTCACCCCACCAATTATCTTATGGTAGATTCACCATTTCTCAAGTCTAGTTCTTTTTAAATATTTTCATTTTCACACTCATAACAATTTTTTATTCTTTAGAAGATAATGTCTTAAATATTATCTTAGGGATATATTCATTTTTTTAACTTGTGAAGAAATTTCTATGAATTAATGAACACATATCAAATGACACACATTGTGAAGTAGGATACATATGATGTTTAGTGCAGTCTCTTTTACTTTTACAAAGTGCAATAGGTATATAATTATTAGATAGTTGTGTATAAATTTTTTTTGAGACTTACCTTATTTCCAAGATCAAGATTAGATTCTTAGAGCTACTTTGCCTCGATATTCGACATCTCACTCCTTGTATGCACTTGAAAAAATATGGAGTCTAGTATGATCTCTTCAGATGATATATTTTAAAGGTTTTCTTATAGTAGTGAGTTTTCTGGTAGATTCTGAACATTCTCTTATGATGATGGTTTTAATGTGTGTGACATTGATGGTAGGTTAAAACATATTATAAATTTTTTATAATTATCTTCTAATATAGGCTCCCCCTGAAGATAAAGTTATGTAAAATAAGATTCTTATTAGGCACATAAAATTTTAAAATGAGCAAATGATAACATTTATATTATTTTTAAATAAAAGAGTACCCCACAAATGCGCATTTTAGGGTTCGAATATCTATTTTTTGAATAGTCATCTTTTAACCACCAATAGAGCTTTTTTTTTTTTAAACAAGATCCCAAAAAATATTGGAGTGAAGTTGTCTTTACGACCACCTACATTATCAATCATCTATCCACAAGTATTTTTTATTTTAAACATTCTCTTGAAATACTTCAATAGTCTTATCTAGTAGTAAGTGGCAGACCATCTAATCCCTTGGAAATATGTATGTGTTTTCTTTATTCATATTTATTCCCATAAAAGAAATGCGGACACATGATGATTTATGAAAAATTCTTTCTTGGTGGAAGAATGATAAAAGCGTGTGATTGAAAATTTTTTCGACATTATCGACAAAAATTTTTTTTATAGATGTTTCAAATTGAATTTTTATTATATTGTAGAACTGAGGTATCATATAACTAATATCATATTTGACTTTAAGTAAAAATAGTTATATAATTCTAGTGCAACCATTAATAAATAAAACAAACTGTGAACCCCAGAAATGTTAACTAAGTGAGATAGTCTCCAAATATCATCATAAATTAATGAAAATAAAAGTAAACTTTGTTTGTTACTGATAAAAAATGTCACATGCTTATATTTTACAAACTTACAAATATTACAGCGTCAACTTCCATATTCTGAATTCTTAAATAATGATGGAAACATTACCTTTAAGATAGAAAAAAATGAGTGCCCAAGTCTTTCACAATGAAACCAAATTTTTTCTTTAAGGTCAGTAATAATAGTAGAGAAGGATTTCTTAGTTGCATCTATATAGTAGAGTCTATTTCTAACTTCAGTGTATACAATTATCTTCTCTGAATTCTGGTCTTCAAAATTACAATGAAAAGAGTCATATATGACTTTACAATTCAAAACTTGTGATAATTTTCTTACTGACACAATATTAGTACACAATTTAGGGACATGTTAAACATTTTTTGAGAAAAGGATAGGGTTAAGGTTAATGTTGCCCTTACTTGCAATAATATTAAGGAATCATCTACAGTGATAATGTTTTTATTAGTTAGACATTGAACATATGTATAAAAACATGTGGAAGTATTAGTTATATGATCTATGGATCTAGAGTTTATGATCTATGTCTTTTGAGTCTATAATCCAAGTAGTAAAGTCCATTCTAGCTTAAACATTTTCAATTATCTTCCTCGAATTCGGGTCTTAAAAGTTATAATAAGAAAAGTCAAATATGACTTTGCAATTTAAGTCTTATAATAGTTTACTTATTGACACAAAATTAGTACATAATTTAGGGACATATAATACATTTTTCATGACAAAGTAGGGTAAACTTAATGTTACCCTTGGTTGGAATAGTATTGATAGAACCATTTACAACGATAATATTTTTATTACTCAGATATAAAACATATGTGTAAAAATAGTTGGAAGTATTAGTCATATAATCTAAGCTTTCTAAGTCTATAATCCAAGAATTTTCAAAGGATTTATCTAATATATTTAGTTCCTATAAGGTAAAAGTCATACTTGAGTGTATCAATAAATTAGTACCTTTTTGTTTCTTGAGGGACTCAAGTCAAACCCTCAATATTTCAATTTTAATTCTAATTTTACTACGTTCTAAAGTTGTTATGTTGGAATTTGCTCTTATAAGTTGAGACACTTT
>NW_019014681.1:2936578-2960837 GCF_000150535.2 Carica papaya | reverse complement strand
CTGGTTTACATGTGTGTATGATTGGATGATGAGACAAGGAAAGAGCAAAATGTTATGTGAATATAAGTGAAAATATGGACAGCTGACTAGATATCCTGGGAGATGGTGGACAGACTGGGTCCGTAGGGAACCCTACCGGGAACGTGGTCTCTCATACCGGAGGGGGTATGGAGACCTTATGTGTTTTGGTGCCCATACCGGAGGGGGTATGGGGACGGCCCGTTTCACCCTCATACCGGACGAGGTATTGAGGTTCATGGTTTTGGCGCACATACCGGACGGGGTATAGGGACGGCCCTGGAATCAGGTTGTAGATGTTAATGGTTCACGTGTAGCGGGGACCCCCTATGGATCCCCAGGGATACTAGTAGGCTGGTAAAAGAGGAAATCTTTTTCCTGATGATTGAAATGTAAAGGTATGATATGTGTTATGTTATAAAGTGTGTATGATTTCATGATATTATAAGGTTATTGTTTTCATATGTTGTTTTCATGGATCTCATCGAGGTAAGTGGACAGTAAAGGTTTTTATGTTACTAAACAAGTTCATTATAAATTATGCTCCATTGATTATTTTTGTTTTCTACCCACCTTTACTTCCGTGGCGGTGAGATAGTGTGATGTCTTTACTGGGCTGGTGTAACTCATTCCTTATTTAACCATTTCAGATCAGGAAGACGTTGTTCCCGAGCCCATTCCGCAGAAAGACAGCGAAGGGGACACCTAAAGACTCCATAGTTATATTTATAGTTCTTATTTCGAGTATCTCTTTTAGTTAGTTTGTTCTTTCATGTTTTGAGTACGTTTGGGTTATTGTGTAAGGGATGTTAATCAAAATTTTTATTACACTTCCGCATTTGAGATTTTTAATACATATATTTCATTTAAATTTCTGGGGCCGTTACAGGGAAGGTCGATCGCAAGAGAGAGATAGTCAGATCGACTTAGAGGAGAACAAGCCAAACAAATACGAGATTCTAGAGAGGAACTTAGATCTTAAAATAGCTAGTCTAATCGAGATGGGAAAAAAGAGTATAAAGATCTAAAGGGGAACCGATGGCATTGCATTACGATGTTGCCAAAGAGGACTTGAGAGAGAACTGACATTGCAAGTAAAAATCCACGCGGTGACAGAAGGTAAGACAAATTTGGCTTTCAAACACCAAAATTGAGATCTATATTTTTAAGTTCCTTCTTTCGAAGGATGTATGCATGATTGGGGTTGAAAAAAATGGGAAAGATATTTGAACTTTTAGTAGAATGTTAGATCGTGCATCATAAAAGGCTAAACCCGAAAATGTATATAGATATGTGATGATGCAACAACAAGGTAAGAGAGTTGATGGTGAAAGGGTTTTCATGATAGAAGGCTAACATTTTGGAGAAAATCAATTAGGGTCTTAAAAAAAAAAAGGATGAATGGCTAAAAGTAACTCAGAAGAATAAATCAGATCTGCTAAAGAGAGAGCGATAGCTGGGCCGTTGGATCTCTCTACTTTGCAAATCGGGACCGTCGGTTCTCCTGGCCGTTCGATCTTCCTGGCTTTTAGTCCCAGCCTCTCATTTCTGAATTACCCCTTAGTCATTTGATCGGCATCAAGAATCCTAGCAGTTTGATCTGCACACCCTCTCGCTTGCGCGGCTGACCACACATGCAGGTCAACTAGCATGGCTGTCCACGTGGCAGGGCGTTATTGGTTAGTCTTATGTGCTAAGGTGTCCTTCCTTTCTAAAGTTATGTTATTCCCCTTCCGCTTAATTTTCTTTAATCTGGGTTTCCTAGCTAATTACAGTTTTTCCCCTTTCTAATATTTGCTTTTCAATTATATTCTTATGAATACAATTAATAAATTTTTAGGATTTTTCTTAATTGTTTAAATTTACATGGGCTTTCCTTTTATTTCCAAAATGCCCCTAATGCATAAATAAAATTTTAGTAAGAATTTATTCATGTAAACATCATGATGTTACAAAATGAGTATCTTTTATAAAAATTTTATGCTGAAAAGATGAGATGAAATAAAATAAATAAGATAATCATATCCACATACATAAATTCAAAACTATATTGACTTTTATCTTTACATGCTCATCTACTATAACATTATACATTATTGACTTTTATCTTTTCATAAAATTTATATTTCCTAGTGTCCTTAACTAAATTTTATTGTAATCTTCCATAAAATTGCATCATCAGCAACCCAAAAGACAGCATCCACCAAAAAAATTCCAACACCTTCAACTAGACTATTAACAATAATAAAGAATGTTTCTTTAATAGCTAAAAGTTTTGCTTGATTTGAATCTAACATAAGTTTTCTAATATCTTAGACCCAATAAGTTTTCTTTTCAATCAAAATGTTGCTTTTACCTTGGTAACTCTTTCTCATTATTTATTATCTGTCATGTAAAATTTTTTTAGTTCATTTTACTTTTCATATTTAAACATTTGTTATAGGTGTATATATTTTCTTGATATGGAAGTTTATGAGCACTTGTATATGGGTTTCTGGGTTGGGTCACTACACTATGTGAAGTGATGCATGATTTTAAAATATTTGTTTATTTTTAAATTTGTGTAAATTTAAATTCACAAAATTATATATTAGTTAATAATAAAAAGATATGGTGAAATTAATTATTTCTGAAATTATTTTTTTCGGAAAATATTTTGCCTTTTATAAAAAGACAATTATTTTATTTTACTTTGCTTATTTCATAATTTATATAAACTTTATAATAGAAACACTTATACACATCAATATATTTGCTTATTTCATAAATATATAAACTTTATAGAAACAAGAATACACATCAATACATGTTATAAATAAAAGTTATAAAACTACTTTTTGGTTTGCTATTTGATTAGGTTACTATAAGACATTGGTGGTTTTTCTATTTGTTAACGTCCTAAATATTATAATTCTAAAGAATATCAAAATATTTATTAAATTGAATAATCTAATATTTAATTTTAATAATTAATTCAAGTAAGGAAATCTGAAATTTTTTTTTGATAATTATTAATACTATTAAAATAAACTAGTACTTATAAATACTCATGTACTTTAAAGCTTTTAGTATCAACCATAAATCAAAACTTGAGTTTCTCAATTACTCTCTCTTATTTTTTCCTCTTATATTTCAACAAATTATTATATTTAGCTAGCCTATCTCTTTATTTTTTCTAACAAAAATAAATCAAGCCTAATTGATGATTTTGTCATTTGTAGGTTGCTTTGTACATTCAAATTCTTCTTCAATTAAATTAATATGACAACAAAGACTTTTTTTTCTCTATTTAAATTAATTAACTAATTCAAGTAAGAAAATCTGAAAAAAAAAATACTTGATAATTAATAATACTATTAAAATAAACTAGTACCTATAAATGCCCATGTACTTGAAAACTTTTAGCATCAACCAAAAATTAAAGTTTGAGTTTCTCAATTAGTCTCTCTTATTTCTTCCTGTCATATTTCAACAAATTATTATATTCAACTAGTCTATATTTTTATTTCTTCAAATAAAAACAAATCAAGCCTAATTAATGATTTTGTCATTTTTAGTTTTATTTTTACATTTAAATTCTTCTTCAATTGAATTAATATGACAACAAAGTTTTTTTTCCTTATTTAAATTAATTAATTAATTAAAGTAAAGAAATCTGAAAAAAAAAATACTGGATAATTAATAATACTATTAAAATAAACTAGTACACATAAATACCCATGTAACGGCCCCGGAAATTTAGAATGAAATTTGTGTATTAAAATATCAAATTGCGGAAGCGTAATAAAATTTTTGATTAACATCCCTTACACAAAAACCAAAAACGTGCTCAAAATATAAAAGAACAAACTAACTAAAAGAGATACTCGAAAATAAGAACTATAAATATAACTACGGAGTCTTTAGGCGTCCCCTTCGCCGTCTTCCTGCGGAACGGGCTCGGTAACAATGTCTTCCCAATCTAAAATGGTTAAATTAGGAATGAGCTACACCAGCCCAGTAAAGACATCACACTATCTCACCGCCACGGAGGTAAAGGTGGGTAGAAAATACAAAAAAGACGAATGAAGCATAATTTATAATAAACTCGTTTATCAATAATAAAATCCTTTACTGTCCACTTACCTCGGTAAGATCCATAAAACAACATATGAAAGCAATAACATTATCACCATCATGAAATCATATGAACTGTATAACATAATATTTACCACGCCTTTGCATTTCAATCATTAAACAACACATTTTCCTCATTTACCAGCCTACTAGTATCCATGGGGATCCATAGGGGTCCCGCTACCCGTGAACCCTTAACATTTATAACCTGATTCCAGAGCCGTCACCATACCCCGTCCGGTATGGGCACCAAAACCACGAACCTCAATACCCTGTCCGGTATGAGGGTGAAACGGGCCGTCCAAATACCCCATCCGGTATGGGTGCCAAAACACATAAGGTCTCCATACCCCGTCCGGTATGAGAGACCACGTTCCCGGAAAGATTCCCTACGGACCTGGTCCGTCCACCATCTCCCAGGATATCTAGTCAGGCTGTCCACATTATCCATTTATCAATTCACGTAATCTTTTATTCCTTTTTTCCTCAATCACTATCATCAAATCACACACAAACATGCAAACCAGTAGTTTATGCCAACAAGACAACACACAACATCGGGTTCTCAGTCATTCAACCCATAGTCAATAAAACAGTGATATATGCACACGAAACTATGAAATGAAAACATCAGACATCATACTGCATTTAAAACTGTAAAATAGAACAAACAACAACTGACCGACAAATACACCAGACTCGGGCTCCATTAGCGACCTTAAACAATTTCACAAATCTATTGATTCATGAAATACTGTTTTATCATTTATTGAACTTTAATACCGTGATAGGAAATAGGGTGAGGTGTCCTTACTTGTTTCGGGGTCTGAATACAGCTTTACAGTGCGCCTACAGGCTGTCTCTAAATTTTCCTGAATTTTTCTCGGGAAACTGAAACGCACTACTTGTACCTGCACGTGTCCCAAAAAATCTCAAATTAGACCTAGGGCCCCTTTCGGCCAATATCGCAATTCTGACACGGCAGCTTCGCCGTGCTCCGGCGACGGTGCCGCCGTTTGCTGCGGCAATTCGCCTCGGGTTGGCCTTTTTCGGCTGAATTCGGCCACACTTGCATCGGTCCCTGCGATAGAACAACCCTAGGGCCCTCGGTGGGCTGAAAAATCACGAAAAATTGAAACTTACCAGTGGCGGTGCTCTCAGATGCAGCAGCTCCTCCAGCGTAAGTCGCATTTTGATGTTTGGCTCCGATCAACCTGTAGAGAAAAGAACGGTGATCACAGTTGTATAAAATTTGCATCAAACGGAGGCCGGGAAGGGCCTCATCAGAGGCAAAAACTGAGGAGGGGTGCGGCGGCGCTGCTGGGTTTCGGCTGGGTTTTCAGCCGTTTGGCCGGTGGTTTGGCTCCGGTTTGGCCATAGGGAGACTCAGCGTCAAAAAACGAGCAAGAGAGAGAAAATTTACCTCGATCAGCGGTTGGAAACTTCCCCAGTGCGGCGGCGGGTGGCGGCTGCCGACTCCTCCGGTGTCTGGTTCTTCTTCTCCGCCGAGCATTGGCAGCTAGGGTTTCTTTGGTCAGGTGTAGGTGGGGGTATTTATACCGTTTGCCTTTTAATCTCAACCGTCCATCAAGATTAAATCTGGACCGTTCGATCACGATTTAATTGGAATTAAATCTGGGTCATCCATCGCAATGCAATCTGGGTCGTCCGTGCGCACGTTTGATCTAGGCCGTCCGTGCACGCGGGAACGGATCTGGGCCGTCCGATCACGCGCACGCGGATCGCCCGCGTGGCCTGTCCCTTGGTAAGCGTTTTCTTGCCATGTGGCGCGTCCTGGTTGGCCGGAGCTGCTGACCGGGTCGCTGACGTGGCTGCTGACGTGGTGCTGACGTGACACAACTTTTCTAAATTGTGCTTTGACCCCCGGTTTTCGATTTTCTTTTCAAAAACACCCCCATAATTCAAATTTTCACCTCTTTTTCCCAAAATCAATTTTAATTAAATCCAAATAATATTTTTACCCAATTTTATCATTATTATTATTTTTATTTTTATTAAATTAAATCAAATTAAATTAAATTAAATAAAAAATCAAATAAAATTCCAATAATTACAAAATAAAATAAATTGAAAAAAAAATAATAATAATAATACACTTGGGGTGTTACAACTCATGTACTTCAAAACTTTTAGCATCAACCACAAATCAAAACTTAAGTTTTTCAACTACTCTCTCTTACTTCTTCCTCTCATATTTCAACAAATTATTATATTAACCTAGTTTATCTCTCCATTTTTTCTAACAAAAACAAATAAAGTATAGTTGATCATTTTGCCATTTGTAGGTTGATTTATACCTTCAAATTCTTCTTTAGTTGAATTAATAAAAAAACAAATTTTTTTTTCTCATTTTAATTAGTTACTTAATTCAAGTACGGAAGCCTGAAAAACAAAATTCTGGATAATTAATAATATTATTCTAATAAACTAGTACGTATAAATGCCCACATAGTTGAAAGCTTTTATCATCAACTACAAATCAAAACTTGAGTTTTTCAATTAGTCTCTTACTTCTTATTCTAATATTTCAACAAATTATTATATTCATCTAGCCTATTTTTTTATTTCTTCAAACAAAAACAAATCAAGTCTAATTGATGACTTTGTCATTTTTAGTTTGATTTGTACATTCAAATTCTTCTTCAATTGAATTAATATGACAAATTTTTTTTTTCCTCATTTAAATTTATTAATTAATTCAAGTAAGAAAATCTGGAAAAAAAATTCTGGATAATTATTAATACTATTAAAATAAATTAGCACTTATAAATATCTATGTACTTGAAAGATTTTAGCATTAACCACAAATCAAAGCTTGGGTTTCTCAATTAGTCTCTCTTACTTCTTCCTCTCATATTTCAACAAATTATTATATTCAGCTAACCTATCTCTTAATTTTTTTCTAACACAAACAAATTAAGCCTAATTGATGATTTTACCATTTGTAGGTTGATTTGGACATTCAAATTCTTCTTTAATTGAATTAATATATGTAACGGCCCCAGAAATTTAAAATGAAATATATATATTAAAAATGTCAAATGCGGAAGTGTGATAAAAATTTTGACTAACATCCCTTACACAATAACCAAAACGTACTCAAAATATGAAATTTCAAACTAACTAAGAGAGAACCTCGAAAATAAAAGCTATAAATATAACTACAGAATCTTTAGGCGTCCCCTTCGTCGTCTTCCTGCAGAACGGGCTCGGGAACAATGTCTTCCTGATCTGAAATGGTTAAATAAGGAATGAGCTACACCAGCCCAGTAAAGACATCACAATATCTCACCACCATTGAGGTAAAGGTGGGTAGAAAACATAAAAAGACCAATGGAGCATAATTTATAACAAATTCTTTTATCAATAATAAAATCCTTTACTGTCCAGTTACCTCGGTGAAGTTCATAAAACAACATACGAAAGCAATAACATAATCATCATCATGAAATCATATGAACTGTATAACATAATACTTACCACGCCTTTGCATTTCAATCATTACACAATATATTTTCCTCATTTACCAGCCTACTAGTATCCATGGGGATCCATGGGGATCCCGCTACCCGTGAACCCTTAACATTTGTAATCAGATTCCAGGGCCATCCCCATCCCCCGTCTGGTATGGGCGCCAAAACCATAAACCTCAATACCCCGTCCGGTATGAGGGTGAAACGGGCTGTCCCCATACCCCGTCCGGTATGGGCGCCAAAACATATAAGGTCTCCATACCCCGTCCGGTATGAGAGACCACAATCCCGGTAGGGTTTCCTACGGACCTGGTCCGTCCACCATCTCCCAGGATATCTAGTCAGGCTGACCACATTATACAATTATCAATTTACATAACCTTTTATTCCCTTTTTCCTCAGTCAGCATCATCAAATAACACACAAACTAGCAAACTAGTAATTCATGCCAAACAAAACAACACACAACATCAGGTTCTCAGTCATTCAACCCATAATTAATAAAACAGTGATATATGCACACAAAACTATGAAATGAAAACATCAGACCTCATACTGCATTTAAAACTATAAAATAGGCCAAACAACAGCTGACCGACAAACACACCAGACTCGGGCTCCATTAGCGACCTTAAACAATTTCACACATCTATTGATTCATGAAATATCGTTTTATCATTTATTAAACTTTAATACCGTGATAGGAAATAGGGTGAGGGGTCCTTACTTGTTTCGGGGTCTGAATACAACTCTACAGTGCGCCTACAGGCTGTCCCTAATTTTTCCTGAATTTTTTCCCGAGAAACTGAAATGCACTACTGGTACCTACACGTGTCCCAAAAAATCCCAAATTAGACCCAGGGCCCCTTTCGGCCAATATTGCAGTTCCGGCAACGGCTCCGGTTTGGCCAAAAATTAGACCTAGGGCCCTCGGTGGGCCAAAAAATCACGAAAAACCGAAGCTTACCGGCGGCGGTGCTCTCGGGTGCGGTAGCTCTCCGACGTGAATCGTGTTTTGGTGATTTGGCTCCGATCAACCTGTAGAGAAAAGAACGGTGATCACAGTGGTATAAAATTTGCATCGAACGGAGGCCGGGAAGGGCCTTATCGGAGGCAAAAACCGAGGAGGGGCACGGCGGCTGCAGGGTTTCGACTGAGTTTTTCGACCGTTTGGCCGGTGGTTTGGCTCCGGTTTGGCCATAGGCGGACTCAGCGTCGAAAAATGAGCAAGGGGGAGAAAAATTACCTCGATCGACGGTCAAAAATTTCCCCGGTGCGGCGACGGGTGGCGGCAGCCGGCTCCTCAGGCGACTGGTTATTCTTCTCCGGCGAGCACTGGCGGCTAGGGTTTCTTTGGTCAGGTGTGGGTGGGGGTATTTATACCCTTCGCCTTTTAATCTTGACCGTCCATCAAGATTGAATCTGGGCCGTTCGATCGCGATTTAATTGGGATTAAATCTGGGTCGTTCATCGCGATAGAATCTGGGCCGTCCGTGCCTGATTGAATCTGGGCCGCCCGTGCGCGTGAATCTGGGCCGTCCTTGCACGTGAATCTGGGCCGTCCGATCGCGCGCACGCAGATCACCCCCGTGACCCATCCCCTGGCCAGCGTGTCTTTGCCACGCGGCGCGTTCTGGTTGGCCGAGGCTGCTGACTGGGCCGCTGACGTGGCTGCTGACGTGGTGCTGACGTGGCACAACTTTTTTAAATTACATTTTTACTCCCGGTTTCCGATTTTCTTTTCAAAAATACCCCCATAATCCAAATTTTCACCCCTTTTTCCCAAAATCAATTTCAATTAAATCCAAATAATATTTTTACCGAATTTTATCATTATTTTTATTTTTATTTTTATTACATTAAATTAAATAAATCAATTAAAATTTCAATAAAACTAAACAAAATAAATTAAAAATTAATAATAATAATAATAAAATTAATGGGTGTTACAACTCTCCCCCCCTTAAAGAAATTTGGTCCCCCAAATTTTCCTCTTACTCTTGGTCGAACAAATGGGGATACTGGGCTCTAAATTCAGATTCCAGCTCCCAAGTAGCCTCCCCGAGCGTGTGGTTCTGCCACACGACCTTTACAAATGATATTTCCCGGTTGCGGAGTATTCTGCTCTTTCGGTCCGTGATACCGACCGGTACTTCTTCATAAGACAAGTCCTCTTGGAGTGGAAGTGGTTCATGAGCCAAGACATGAGAAGGGTCCGGGTTGTACTTACGTAGCATAGATACGTGAAACACATTGTGGACTCTGGAGAGCTCGGGAGGCAGTGCTAGTCTGTAGGCAGCGGTACCAATCCTGTCTAAGATTTCAAAGGGTCCAATATATCGGGGGTTTAATTTTCCCCTCCTGCCGAACCTACTAATTCCCTTGAAAGGAGTGACCTTAAGAAATACACGGTCGCCTTTCTCAAACGCTAGGTCTCTCCTCCGGATATCTGCATAACTCTTCTACCTACTCTGAGCTGTCTGAATGTTCTTCTTAATTTTAAATATCTTAGACGTGGTCTCCTCTACCAACTCCGGGCCGAACAATCTTTTATCACCCACTTCCTCTCAACAAATCGGTGACCTGCACGGGTGCCCATATAGCGCCTCATATGGAGCCATACCGATACTTGCTTGGTAGCTGTTGTTGTAGGCAAACTCTATCAGGGGTAGATGGTCGTCCCAATGGCCCCCGGAGTCAAGGACACAAGCTCGGAGCATATCCTCAAGCTTACGAATTGTCCTCTCTGATTGTCCATCAGTCTGGGGATGGAAGGCAGTGCTAAGAGACAGCTTTGTTCCCATAGCTTGCTGGAAGCTACTCCAAAACCGAGAGCTGAACCTGGGATCCCTGTCAGACACTACTGTTACTGGAACCCCATGCAATCTGACTATCTCCCGGATATACATCCTTGCCAACTTGTCCAATGAATCAGTCATCCTGATGGCTAGGAAGTGGGAAGACTTGGTAAGTCGGTCAACGATTACCCATATGGCATCGTGTCCTGAACGCGCCTTGGGTAGCCCCAATACGAAGTCCATGGTGATATGTTCCCACTTCCACTCCGGGATCGGTAAAGGCTGAAGTAACCCACCTGGGCGCTGATGCTCTGCCTTGACCTGCTGACATACCAAACATTTAGATACAAAGTCGGCTATGTCTTTCTTCATCCCATGCCACCAAAACCGGGGTCGCATGCTTTGGTACATTTTGGTGCTTCCTGGATGCATGGCAAACTTCGAGCCATGGGACTCTGTCATAATGTCCCTTTTTAACTCACTGTCATCTGGGACACATACCCTGTCTTGGAAACGAAGTAGTCCATCGACAGATATTCGGAATTCTAAGCTCCCTTCCTGTTCTGCATCCTTCTTGCGGGCTACCAGGGCGGGGTCAACTGTCTGGGCTTCCCTTATTCTCTGAATCAACTCGGGCTGGACTGTCAGGTGGCCCAAACATGTGACTCTCTTCAGATCATGAAGTCGAACCTGTTGTGTGGCCCCAATTGGTCTGCATTCTGAAACCATCAAATGAGCTAAGATACCTGCACTTTTCCTGCTGAGGGCATCTGCTACCACGTTGCTCTTACCCGGATGGTATAAGATGTCACAATCATAGTCCTTAAGGAGTTCCATCCACCTTCTCTAACGCATGTTGAGATCCTTCTGAGTGAATATGTGTTTCAAACTCTTGTGATCGGTATAGATCTGAAAGGTATCTCCGTAAAAATAATGGCACCAGGTTTTCAAGGCATGAATGATTGCGGCAAGTTCCAAGTCATGGGTGGGGTTGTTCTTCTCATGATTCTTTAACTGTCTAGACCCGTATGCTATAACCTTTCCATGTTGCATCAGGACACAACCCAGGCCTAGATATGAGGCATCACTGTAAACTGTATATCTTCCCGATCCACTCGGTAAGGCTAGCACGGGTGCAGTGGTCAGCCGCTTCTTTAATTCTGAAAAACTTCTTTCGCAGTCTTCATTCCACTTGAACTTGGCATTCTTCTTTGTGAGTCGGGTTAGAGGAGCTGCTAGACTGGAGAATCCTTCAACGAACTTGCGGTAATAACCTGCTGTCCCCAGGAAGCTACGGATTTCCTTAACTGATGTCAGTTTCTCCCAACCAAGTACCACTTCAACCTTTTCAGGATTCACTGACACCCCTTCCTTCGATATGATGTGTCCTAGGAAGGCAGTCTGCTCAAGCTAGAATCCACACTTACTCAACTTCGCATATAGCCTCTTGTTTCTAAGGACCTGCAGAACTTGGGCCAGATGGTGAGCATGCTCTTCTCTACTTTTTGAGTAGACTAAGATATTATCGATGAACACGATGACAAACTGATCCAAGAACTCTTTGAAAACCTTGTTTATCAGATCCATAAAGATTGCCGGGGCATTGGTTAGCCCAAATGGCATGACCAGAAACTCATAGTGTCCGTACCTGATTCGGAAGGCCGTCTTGGGGATGTCTTCTGTTCTTATCTTCACCTGGTGGTAACCTGATCGTAGATCTATTTTATAGAAGACTTGTGCACCCTGCAGCTGATCAAAGAGGTCATCAATCCGGGGAAGGGGATACTTGTTTTTTATCGTGACCTTGTTCAATCCTCTGTAATCAATGCACAGTCTCAACGTTCCATCTCCCTTCCTTGCAAAAGTGACTCCGGCACCCCAAGGGGACACACTGTGTCTAATAAAATCGCTGTCTTGCAATTCAGTGATCTGTTTTCTCAGCTCTTCCATCTCAATGCGGCTCATGCGGTAAGGAGCAACCGAAATGGGCTGGGTACCTGGCTGTAGGTCTATAGTGAACTCGACTTCTCTGTCCACTGGCAGACCGGGGAATTCGTCTGGAAACACATCTGGAAAGTCTCGGACTACAGGAATCTCTTGAGTACAAATTTCTCTCTTGGGCTTGCCTAGTCAGAGAAAACAACAAGATTAAGACAATAGAAGTTAAGAAAACTTGCCATCAAGGAATACGTACTGAATAATTTTATTAATTTGTAAATGGCTCCTCGTTAGGAGGATTAAATACAACTTTCTTGTTGAAGCAATCTATGGTGGCGTGCTACGCCGCTAGCCAATCCATTCCTAAGATTACATCAAAATCCCCCGTATCTAACCCTATCAGGTCTACACTCAGCTTCCTATTTGCTATCTCCACGGCACAAGCCCTATAGATAGCTTCCCCTAGTAGTGTTTCACCCCCAGCAGTAGACACAAACAACAGTCATTCAAGTTTATCAGGTGATACATTAATTTTAGAAGCAAAAGCATGTGAAACAAAAGAGTACGATGCACCAGTATCAAATAAAACATGAGCCATACGGCAACAGATAGTATACATATCCTGTACCACATCCGAGTCGGCGTCGGCATCCTGCTGGGTAAGGTTGTATGCTCTGCCCTGGATAGGAGGCCTCCCTTGATTCTGGTTCCTCAAGCACTCTCTGGCATAATGCTGGGCACTACCACAAATGCGTCAAGTGTTGTTGAGGCGGTAGCAAGGTCGGTCCCCGTGATCTCTGCCACAGTGTTGACATATCTTCCCACGTGCTGCCCCTGGAGCCTGAGGAGGGGCTTGGATGGCTGGTCTGGGCCTCTTGTTTGGTTGGGCAGACGCCGTGGGTGCTGGCCTGCGGAACAGAGCTGAGGGTCGGGAACTCCCTCCTGGCTGAGGACGGGTGCTGAAGCTTTTTTCCACGATCTGTGCCTTTGCTAGGACTACTGAATATGTCTTGAGCTCCAGTACTACCAAGTGTTGCCTGATCTCTAGGCGGAGACCCGACTGGAATCTCCTGGCCTTTCGGCCCTCGTCCATAAATGTCTCTAGGGAGTATCGGCCCAGCTCGAGGAACTTACAAGCATACTCTGATACTGTCATGTTTCCCTGAACTAGTTGAACAAACTCCGTTTTCTTTAGGTGTCGGATGTGCTCAGGGAGATACTCCGCACGGAAGGCCGTTAAGAACTGCTCCCAAGTGACTGGTGTAGGCAGGGTGGCCTGCTTGAGCTCCCACCAACGTCCTGCTTTCCCTACCAGCATGAAGGAAGCAAAGGCAGCTCTCTGCTCAGGGACTACCCCCAAGATCCTGAAAGCTCTCTCAGTCTCCGCCACTCAGTACTCGGCCTCTTCGAAAGAGGATCCTCCTGCAAAGGTGGAGGGGTTCAGTCTCTTGTACCTCTCTATGTAGCCCGGGTCGATCAAGGAAGGAGTGGAGTCCCGTGGAGGAGGGACTGGACCTGGCTGGGGATAGACTGGGGGGTCCTGTGGTGGCACCTGCTGATATGCTGGGGGCTCTGGGTCGTGCTGTGGCGGTGCCGGGTAGTACCGTGGCTGGAATTGAAGTATAATTATAAATAATACTGTATTTTGCTTAATTTCTAAAACTTTGATAATTAATTACAAATTACTAATGGAGCCGAAACCAGTTATTTATTACTATTTGTCCTGTTTTAACTGATTAACTGATTCTACAGTTTTAAATGCATAATAATACACTAGAGTTGGTAAGATGATTCAGTTGTATTTCTTTGATGCATGTATTGCTTATTTTGCGTGATTTACAGTTAAATTGTGAAACTAGAAATTAAATGTAAGACAAGAATTGCTTATTAAGTAAATGAATGAATGGTAGCCTTACTAGATATCCTGAGAGATGGCGGACGGACCGGGTACATAGGGAACCCTACCGTGAACGTTGCCTCATACCAAACAAGGTATCGAGGATTGGTATTTTCGCGCTCATACTGGACGGGGTATGGGGATGGCTCGTTTCACCCTCACACCAGATGGTGTATTGAGGGATAGTATTTTTGGCGCTCATACCGGATGGGCTATGGGGACAGCCAGTTAGTTAAAAATGTTGAATAAGGGTTCACACGTAGTGGGGACATCCTTATGGACCCCCATGGATACCAATAGGCTAATAAAAAAGGAAAGTTAGTGTTCTGGTTAAATGAATATGAGATTATGGTGTTGTTTGTTTTATTGCCTCTATAGGTCAGTTTTGAAAATCTCGCTATGGTAAGTATATAATAAAGGATTTTATTTATGATAAATAAATTTACTTAAATTAAGAGCTCCATTAGTTATTTTTATTATTTTTACCAACCTTTATTTCTGTATCAATGAGTAGTGTGAAATTCTTACTTGGCTAGTGTAGCTCATTCTTTCATTAACCATTTCAGATCAAGAGGACCAAGATCCAGATCCAATCCACAAAAGGGTTGCGAATAGGATGCCCAGTTGTTTACTTTCTATTTATTTCTTTGATTTTTCATTGTTCTTTTAGGATGATCATTCTCGTAGCGCTATTAGGTATTCTATATCATTATGTAAGGAATGTAAACCCTAACTTTATTATTTCGCTTTCGCATTAAATTTATAATTTATCTCCTTTCAAGTTACGAGCTGTATATCATATTTCAACAAATTATTATATTAAGCTAGCTACCTCTTTATTTTTTCAAACAAAAACAAATCAAGCCTAATTGATGATTTTGTCATTTTTAGTTTGATTTGTACATTCAAATTCTTCTTCAATTGAATTAATATGACAACAAAATTTTTTTTCCCTCATTTAAATTTATTAGTTAATTCTAGTAAGGAAATATGAAAAAAAAAATCTAGATAATTATTAATACTATTAAAATAAACTAGTACCTATAAATACCCATGTACTTGAAAGCTTTTAGTATCAACCACAAATAAAAATCTTGAGTTTCTCAATTAGTCTCTCTTACTTCTTCCTTTCATATTTCAACAAATTATTATATTTAGTTAGCCTATCTCTTCATTTTTCTAACAAAAACAAATCAAGCCTAATTAATCATTATGCCATTTGTAGTTTGATTTGCACATTCAAATTCTTCTTCAATTGAACTAATATGACAACAAATTTTTTTTCCTCATTTAAATTTATTAATTAATTCAAGTAAGAAAATCTGAAAAAAAAAATTCTTGATAATCATTAATACTATTAAAATAAACTAGCAACTATAAATACCCATGTAACACCCAGCATTTCATTTTTTTTATTTTTATTAATTATTATTATTTTTTATATAAATATAATTATTATTTATATGATTTTAATTTAATTTATTTACTTTTAATTTGATTTAATGAAAATAATAATAATAATAATAATAAGGGTAAAAAAATAGGTTAGGGATTTAATTGAAAATAATTTTGAAGAAAAAGGGTGAAAATTTGGGTTCTAGGGGTATTTTTGAAAGAAAAATTGAAAATCAGGGGCCAAAATACAATTTAAAAAAGTTACGCCACATCAGCTGCCCGGTCAGCAGCCCCGACCAACTAGGACGCGCTAGGTGGCAGAAACGCTGATGCAGGAGGCCACAGGGGGGGGAGACACGTGGGAGATCACATGCGCGCGATCGAACGACTAAGATCCGTTCCCACGCGCACGGACGACCCAGATTAAAAATGTGCACGGACGTCCCAGATTGCATCGCGCATGGACGGTCTAGATTGAATTGTGCATGGACGGCCCAGATTGAATCACGATGAACAGTCCAGATTTACTCCCTATTTAATCGCGATCAGACGGTCCAGATTAAATGCGATGGATGGTCCAGATCAAAAGCGGATGGGTATAAATAACCCCATCCACACCCAAACCCTAACTTTAGCCGCCAGAGCCCCTCGCTGGAAAATATAGCCCAACTGCCGGGGAGCCGACCGCCGCCACCAGCCGCCATACTGGAGAAATTTCTGACTGCCAAACAAGGAAAAATTTCCTCTCTTGCACGAAATTCAATTTTAAACCCACCCATGGCCAAATTGAAGTGAAAGAACCGGCCAATTGACCGAAAAACGTCGCCGCGGGGTGTTTCAAAAAATACCTCCGATGAGGCCCTTCTTGATTCCCATTCGATGTGATTTTTTCACTGTTGTAACCACCATTTCCTTCTCTACAGGTTGACCAAAGCAAAACACCCAACCGCAATGTGAGCTGGAGGAGCCACCGCACCGGAGAGCCCCACCGCCGATGAGTTTCAATTTTCTACATTTTTTCAGCGCACCGAGGGCCCTAAGTGTGTTTTCTCACAGGAACCGGTGCAAGTTCGGCTTAATTCAGCCTAAAACAGCAAACCCAAGGCAGATCGCCGCCTATGGCGGCGGCACTGTCGCCGGAGCACGACGGAGCCGCCGTGCTAGAATTTTAAAATTGGCCGAATAGGCCCTAGGTCTGATTTTTGGGTTTATTTGGGACACTTGTAGGTACTGTAAGCGCGTTTTAGTTCTCGAAGAAAAATTCAGGGAACCCAAGGACCGCCCGTAGGTGTAGTAACTATCTAGTTTTCGGCGTCGAATCAAGTAAGGACCCCTCACCCTATTTCCTATCATAGATGTGTACGGACCGGGTTCATAGGGAACCCTACCGTGAACGTTGTCTCATACTGGACGGGGTATGGAGACTTGATTATTTGGCGCTCATATCGGACGAGGTATGGGGACGGCCCGCTTGACCCTCATACCGGATGGGGTATTGAGGTTTAATGTCTTAGCACTCATACCGGACGGGATATGGGGACGACCCTGGAATTAAGGTTGTTATGGAAAGGGTTCACGTATAGCGTGGGAACCCATATGGATCCCCATGGATACTAGTAGGCTGGTGAAATGAGAAACGGTGATGATTAGTTATTGTTAATGAATATGAATTTATGATATGTTCTATGTTACTGATTGTGCATGAAGTTATGATCTGTATGATGTTATTGTCTTTATAGGTTATTTTCGCAGGTTCTCCAAGGGTAAGAAAAAAGAAAAATGGTTTTAATTTTAATGAATGTATTGGTTTAAAATTTGTGCTCCATTGGTTGTTTTTGGTTTTCTATCAACCTTTGTTTCTATGACGGCGATATATTGTGATGTCCTTACTTGGCTAGTGTAGCTCACCCCTTATTTAACCATTTCAGATCAGGAGGACCCAGTTTCTGAGCCCGATCCGCAAGAAGGCTACGAGTAGATGCTAGATACTTTATAGTTTCCTTTATTTTTTTCTATTTTTCGTATTTCTTTCAGAGAATTTGTTCCATGATGTTTGTTAGTACTTTTGAGTTATCGTGTAAGGGATGTTAACTTTAACCTTTATTTCGCTTCCGAACTTAAATTATTATATGCATTTCCTTTTAAATTTTTGGGGTCGTTACAGTACTTGAAAGTTTTTAGCATCAACCACAAATCAAAGCTTGAGTTTCTCAGTTACCCTCTCTTATTTTTTCCTCTCATATTTCAACAAATTATTATATTCAGCTAGCCTATCTCTTCATTTTTTCTAACAAAAACAAATCAAGCCTAATTGATGATTTTGCCATTTGTAGGTTGATTTGTACATTCAAATTCTTCTTCAATTGAATTAATATGACAACCACAAATCAAAAGTTTCTAAATTACTCTCTCTTACTTCTTTCTCTCATATTTCAACAAATTATTCTATTAAGCTAGTCTATCTCTTCATTTTTTCTAAGATAACAAATAAAGTCTAATTGATCATTTTGCCATTTGTAAGTTGATTTATATGTTCACATTCTTCTTCAATTGAATTAATATTACAACAAAACTTTTTTTCCACATCCAAGTTAATTAATTAATTCAAGTAAGGAAACTTGAAAAAAAATTCTAAATAATTAATAATACTATTAAAATAAACTAATACCTATAAATGCCCATGTACTTGAATGCTTTTAGCATCAATTACAAATCAAAGCTTGAGTTTCTAAATTAGTCTCTTACTTCTTCTCATATTTCAATAAATTATTATATTCAAGTAGCCTATCTTTTCATTTCTTCAAACAAAGACAAATCAAGCCTAATTGATGATTTTGTCATTTTTAGTTTGATTTTTACATTCAAATTCTTCTTCAATTGAATTAAAATGACAACAAAATTTTTTTTTCCTCATTTAAATTTATTAATTAATTCAAGTTAGAAACTCTGAATTTTTTTTCTGATAGTTATTAATACTATTAAAATAAACTAGTACCTATAAATATCCATGTACTTGAAAGCTTTTAGTATAACGACCCCAGAAATCCAAAAGAAAATATATAATAACTTAAGTGCGGAAGCGAAATAAAAGATAAGGTTTACATTCCTTACACAATAATTTAAAAGTACTAAACAGCATTACGAAATTCATTCTTTGAAAGAAACACGAGAAATAAGGAAACAAATGAAAAATAGAAAATATCTAGTATCTACTCGCAATCTTCTAACGGATCAGACTCTGGAACCTGGTCCTCTTGATCTGAAATGGTTAAATAAAGGATGAGCTACACTAGCCCAGTAAGGATATCACACTATATCACCAACACAGAAGTAAAGATTGGTATAAAATTGAAAACCACTAATGGAGCATTAAATTTAGCAAATTTATTTATCAATCATAACTACATGTTATAAATCTATACCCATTATCAATACACCAAACAATAACTACCACCCTTTTCACAAGCCTGATGGTATCCATGGGTGTTCATAGGGATGCCCCCGGTACACGTGAACCCTTTCATTTATCATTCTCAATTATAGATCGTCCTCATATCCCGTCCGATATGAGCGCCCCCAAACCTCAATACCCCATCCGGTATGAGGGTGAAGGGGGTCGTCACCATACCCCGTACGGTA
Organism: Carica papaya; assembly: GCF_000150535.2. Next base: position 2,941,542 of record NW_019014681.1, on the reverse strand, counting down.
TGAGCGCCAAATTATCAGTCTCCATATCCCGTTCAGTATGAGACAACGTTCATGGTAGGGTTTCCTATATACTCAGTCCGTCCACCATCTCCCAAGATATCCAGTAAGGCTGTCGTTTCATCTATTCATTTCATCAAATAATTTTTACCGTTTAACCTTCTTTTTTTTCAATTCAGCAATAAACACATAAAATAAACCATACATATATTCAAAGTCATAAAATAAATAAATAAGGTACTATCATGCATTTAAATTGTAAAACAATCAACAAAACAACAGTAGAGAATTTTTGGTTCTGGCTCAATTAGCAATCCGTAATCAATTATGCACATTTTTTAAATTCACACAAAATATCATATTATTATTTATTTATACTTCAGTTCTATGATAGGGAATAGGGTGAGGGATCCTTACTCGATTTGACGCTCGAAAAGCTAAACTATTTACTGCGCCTATGGGGCGGTCCCTAGGTTCACTGAATTTTTCTTCAGGAACTGAAACGCGCTAATAATACCTACAAATATTCTAAATAAACCCAAAATTAGTCCCAGGGTCCACTCGGTCAATTTTGGAGAGCCTTCAGCGATGGTGTCGGTGCCCGCGACGGAGGTCTACCTCGGGTCGGCCATTTTCGGCTGAATTTAGCCAATTTTGCATCGATCCCACAAGTAAACATGTTAAAGGGCCTCGGTTGGCTGAAAAATACGAAAAATCAAAACTCAATGGTGGCGGGGCTCTCCGGTGCGGTGGCTCCTTCGGGTCACGTTATGGTTGGTTGTTTTGCTTCGGTCAACCTGTAGAGAAGCAACGGACGAAACGGGAATTGGGAAGGGCCTCATTGGAGGTGTTTTGTGAAATTCCTCGCAGCGGGACAGCCGGGCTTTGTCGGTATTTTTTGGCCAATTAGCTGATCTTTTCACTCCGATTTGGCCATGGGTGAGCTTAAAATTGAAGTTCATGCAAAAGGGGAAGTTTTTACCTTTTTTAGCGGTTAGAAAGGGTTCCGGTGCAGTGGTGATCGGTTCCCCGGCGGCTAGGGTTAGGGTTTGGTGTGGATTGGGGTTATTTATATCCATCCGCTTTTGATCTAGGCCATCCATCACATTTAATCTGGATCGTCCGATCACGATTTAATATGGGGTAAATCTGGACCGTTCATCGTGATCCAATCTGGGCAGTCTGATCGTGTTTGAATCTGGCCGTTCGATCGCGTTTGGGAGGGAGCGCAAATACCCATGTACTTGAAGGATTTTAACATTAACCACAAATCAAAACTTGAGTTTCTCAGTTATTCTCTCTTATTTCTTCGTTCCAGATTTCAACAAATTATTACATTCAGCTAGCTTATCTCTTCATTTTTTCTAACAAAAACAAATCAAGTCTAATTGTTTATTTTGTCATTTGTCGGTTAATTTATACATTCAGATTCTTCTTCAATTGAATTAATATGATAACGAAACTTTTTTTCCTCATTTAAATTAATTCAAGTAAGGAAATTTGAAAAAAAAAATTATGGATTGTTAATAATACTATTAAAATAAACTAGATTTTTTGTGTTGTGTTAGATATAATTTTATTAAAAATTTTAATTAATTTTGTAATTTAATTTTAATTTAAATTATACTTCCAACTATTTAAGTTTAATATAATTTTATTTAAAGATTTATGAAAAAATTAATTAATTAATTTTAGTATGATTATTATTAAAAATTGTATAATAAATAAATAAACTAAAAAATAATCATATCAATCATAGTAAATCTGCTCATTTCACAATGTAAGAATTATATTAAGGACAAAAACTGTTTAAATTTTGATCCATTTTATTTTGTAATTATAATTATGTATTTTATTAAAAAACAATCTCAAGTTTTTAAATTTTTTTAAATGACTAAAACAGTTAAAAGTAAATGAAAGAATTCTTTTAAAGTTGAAAATAATAGGAATATGTTGTCACTTATACAAAAATCTTTGCATAATATGTTGTCACTTAGACAAAATAATAAGAAGTATAATTGAGCTGAAGTGTTTGATTGTGCATATAATCTTATCGTTGGAACATCTAAATTTATTTCAAGTCAAATTCACATCCAAAATAATAATGAATATATAAAAGTTGCTTTGAGAGTAAGTCATATGACCTTTTGGTTCTTTTTCTTTTTAGATGTTGGGTTAAATTTATTCTCAAACTTAATTAAAACTAGAATGGAAGGTTAGCAATGATTATTATTATTTTTTCTTATTTTTATAGAGATATTTGTATTTTTTTTAAGGTTAATATGCATATGTCTTATGATCAAAACTATGGAAAAGACTTACCTCAAGAGACCCAAGAAACCTCTGTAAACTATCAATAATAACTGTCTCATCATTCTCTAAACTATAGCTTCCATTATAAAGCTAGACATGGTTTACATCAATATTTCTTAGTATAGAAACAACAGTAACCTTCTGTACTGAATTTTCACTATAAGCTCCAATGTGTAGCAACATTATCTCATTCTTTCTTTTATACGTTTGGTCTGTTGAATATTTTATTACTATATATACGTATATATAACCCATTAGCACTTAATTTTTTGTTTGTCCTTCACTTGGTTTGTCATAATTAAAGCATGCAAGGAGAGTTTCTTCAAGGTTTTTATCTATAATCCTCACAATACTCTCAAAAAATCATACACTTCATACTCCATCTTCTTCCTTCGTCTCTATGCTGCTCACTATTTTTCTCTCATCCACAACATCTCTACCTCCATTTCCCCTTCTCCTATTTATAGGATTGGGGAGCCACGAGAGAAAAAACCTTCCACCATGCAACTTCATCAAAAGGTTGCCACATTTCGTTAAGTCACTTTATCTAAACGTTATCACTTCTCATGATACCATTTAATCTAAAAAGTTATCATCTTTCATCATGTTATTTCATTCTTATTCTAGATTCTTTCACAATCTTCCATTTGCTTCCTCATCCTTATCCATCAATTTTTCCATTTAACTCAAAAATTGAGCTGAAATAGAGCCCATTAGACCCCTTTAGGCCCACTTAAGCCCACAAGCCCTAAATAGCAAACCGTTATAGACTTCTCTATATATCTATCAATTTTTCTTAATTTTATCCCAAATTTTCTTCTACTAAATTTTTTTTTTAACATCTCTCTTCTTTCATGTCTTAGCTTGCCTTCTGCAAAAGTTGGGGTTTAAATTCTATGTATTTTGGTCCCGGAAATGTTTCAATTATAAAAGATCATTCTCTCCCATTATTCAGGAATTAGGGTTTTCATATGTAACCTAAATTTCCGTTCTCTTTTGAATTTCACTTCGAACAATTTTCTCATAGTCTCGAATGCTTTGCATCTTTTTAAGATGTCATTTCAGCCTTGAGAAATATTTTTTGGTCGAATGATTTTCCCTTTGAGGGAATATTCTCGCTATTAAGGGATTTCTCTTAGCCTAATTTTACTATTTCCTTCCTATTTATCATTAAACCTAGTTCTTATCCTTACTACATCTTTCTAGATACATATACACACTTTATCAACCATACCAAATGCGAGAAACTAGAATCAATCTAAGCTATTACATCTCCCCTCCTTAAAAAGGAATTTAGTCCTCCAAATTGAACTTATCAAGTACAACAAACAGATGAAGGTTCTTAGGTTTCATTTCATCTTCTAGTTTCCAAATGAATTACTTAGTGGCTTAGTGTCGCCAAAGTATCTTTACGAATAGAATTTCATAGAAATGTAATTGAAAATATTCTCTAAAATAGAATAATATCTAAAGAAACAATGAAATAATTACAGAATTTAAAGCAAAAAATCGAAGAAGAGACAGAAAATTAATGTAGGTAACATATTTTTTTGAGAAAATTAATCTAAATTTTACAAACATTAAAGATTTAACATTATATATTATTAATAACTTGCTTGTTAATTTTTATTATTTAAAATTTATTTTTAATTGAAAAAAAATTCTCAGTAAAATGTTACAATAAATATTTAAGTTTGGATTTTATCAAAGTAGTGAAAGGCCCCTCAATTTTTATTATTTAATTATGTTTATAAAATTATATATAATCAAAATCAACAGCTAATTATTGAATCATTTAAATTTAAATTTATTTTAGAAAAATTACATAAAGTATTAAATTATTTTGCAAGGAAACAAAAGCACCGGAAAAACTTAATAATGCAATTAAAAAGGAAAATACCTAATATTATTATTATAAATATTGTTCAATGAGTTACTAATTATAAATTTGAAGGATCATTTGCTAACTTGTCTTTTGTCTCTTTTTTCTTCATTGGTTTATTAATTAATCATGTATATTATCATATATTTATAAATAAAATTTAGTTTTTTATGTTTCTTGAAGATATTGTATTTGGAATTTTTTTTGGGTTAATTATATTATTTCAATTTTATTATGTTGTTGATAATTAAGGTTTTATCAGTGTAAAAACTATATTAAGGATAAAATAATATTTTTACTGTTAAAATTTTGATCCATTTTTTGTTCTACTTGTAATTGTGTATTCTATTAAATTTTTTTTTAAATAATTAAAACTGCTAAAAATAAATAGATATAAGGATTTAAAGTAATTTAAATAAAAAAGGCAAAAAATTTAAGTATCGATAAAGGTTAAGAAAGATTTCAAATAAATTTGAATATACGAAATAGATTCATTATTTTTTGAAGATAATATATTTAAAATAAAAAGATGTTGTATGACATACATTAGGAGATTTAGAATTATATATGAAGATTTCTATTAATTTTGTAACTAAAGTAACACTTTAATATTTAAGCAAATTAATTATTTAATTAAAATTCTTATTACAATTAAAAATTTATATAAATAATTAAATTTAAAATTTATAAAAATAATATAATTTATTTATTAAAATATTTATTATGTGATTCATATATAATATTATATCAATATATAAAAAAATTTATATAG